>JAXGGA010004661.1:0-85864 GCA_038373865.1 Uloborus plumipes | reverse complement strand
AAATAAGCTTTGAAAATTTTAATCTGCTAAAAGTTTAGTTGTGATGAAAGCTTTGTTATTTATTAATTGGACATTTCAAGATCTATCACATCGGAAAGAGTTTTACATTGTTAGTGATCTAAAGAATTTGACTTATATTGCAAAAAAATTAACAATGCTTTTTTCCTGCTCACCCTTTTTGAAAAGGGTATTGAGTTTTTCTAATGTTTTCCCCAAACATTAAATTGAGTCTATCTATGAACCTATGTATGAACCTATGTATGAACCTATATATGAACCTATATTAATGTCCTCCGCTCTCAAAAACTCCTAGATTTAAAAAACTGTAATTTTACATTCAATATTTACTTATTAGTCCACATTTTAAGTTGCTCCAAGTATTAATAATCCTTGAATATAATTTCAGTATTAAATATAATTTGTACAGTTCTTCCGTGCACAGTGAACTCCTACTTATACACCGCCTCATTTATGCGCCTTTTCACTTATACGACGATTTTGAATGGTCCCAGCACATTTCATAGCAAAATAACGATAGTATCAATCGTTTATGCGTCGCTTTAAAGATAAATATTTCACTTATGCGCCGAATTTTTCGTAAAATGTAAACAAAAAAAATATTTTATTTATAAAATAAGCATTTTTCTTCATTTTCTACTTTAATCCTTCGCCTATTGCTCACGGAAGGCATATTTTCCGCATGAACTAGAGTTCGGAGAGGAACAATTACCTATTCTGGATCGTTTTAAAAGGAGCAGTTTGTAATTAGGTATGCAACATTTTTTTTCCTCTTTACCTTTGTAGTTACATTCCAGTAATTACCAAACCGTAGTAATATGTCCCTTTACTATAGAAACATTCTTATTTATTCTCTCAAGAATCTATGTTGCGTTTTAGTCCTTTAAATAATCTTGTTCACTTATACGTCTCTCTCACTTATGCGCCTTTTTCTGTTGGTCCCTTGCTCCGGCGCATAAGTGAGAGTTCAGTGTAATTAGATTGAAAAGAAGTTTTCTACATACTACAACCAACATTTATCTGTACCTCAGAACCAGACTCACGTAAGTCCAAACACGGCGATTTTCACTTTATAACTGCATTATATGTAGCAACTTATTCGGCATCGACCCACGAGAACGTTATTCTGTCAGAAGAAATCGTTCACAGTTATTTAGGAGCATTTTTTTCGCCCTCTCCTGAAAAGTTACAATAGTGGACATACGTTAGTCTGATTTTGACGTAGGGGAGAGCGGGGCTAAAAGTTCCGCGGGTAAGTTGTTCCCTTTGAAATAGCTCAGCTAAGAAAAAAAATAAATGTGTTTTGTCAATACGTCGTGAACTAGAATGTTATAGCGCACAAATGGCAGCTATTTTAGCCAGCCCAGTGGCGTTCGGTATATTAAAAGCCGAGCACGTGCATTACTGATCTACGAAAGTAAAAATTTTTGTTTTTGGTGTTTTTGGTCTTTTGACCAAAATTTAATAGTTAGTGTTAAGTTTTTTGGTATTTTTCTATGAAGATAGATTGTGCACCCTAATACCATGCGCTGAAACCATTTACGTTTCGTTACCTAACCTATAATTTGATGTTTTAAAGACATGTGCTTTTGGGGCTAGTTGTTCCCTTTTTTGGGGGCAAGTTGTTCCGCGAAACAACTTGCCCTAGAAAAATTAGCAAGTATCCCGAAGGAATCTTTTGCCCTATTCATCTGTTACATGTAGTATCCAAAGTCTTTTAGAAAGTTAGCCAAATTGCGACCGAAGAAAATAAACTGGGAAACCTGGTGCGGTGGTAACCTAGCCATGCTCAAATTAGTTTCCTAAGAACTCCACACACATCTCCCAGCGGTGCTGCTATTTTTAGAAGCATTCCGAGAAGGCCCGATAAGTCTGTGGAGTTAGCGACAAAAACAGCCGAAATATTTCACTTCCGGATACCAGTGTGAAATTTGGTACAGAGCTTATGTACATATATAAGAACAAAAAACCGCCGGGAGACACTTAATCAGGGGTCATGAACTCCCGTGATGACGTCATCAAGATGGCCGCTTTTACAGGTAAACACGTTCGTTTAATTGCTTAAAACTCCATCATAGATTGAAATATTTCAAAATTCAAATATATCATCTGAAAGCGCTTTAAAAGATCTATTTAGAAAGATTTAATTTTTCTTTCTGAGGTCAAGGTCCCACCTGTAATGACGTCATCAAAATGGCCGCTTTTACAGGTAAATACGTTTAACTCCCCCTAAAACTCCGTCATAGATTTAAATATTTCAAAATTCAAATATATCATCTGAAAGCGCTTTAAAAGATCTATTTAGAAAGATTTAATTTTTCTTTTTGAGGTCAAGGGCCCACCTGTAATGACGTCATCAAAATGGCCGCCGTTACAGGTAAATGCGCTCATGTAACTGTTTAAAACTCCATCATAGATTTAAACATTGCAAAACTGAGACCTATCATCCGAGAGCGCTTTAAAAGAGCTATTTTATAGTGCTTGTTTTATTTTCTGAGACAAATAGTTGAAAAGTTATAACAATTTTAAATTGAAAATGTATAACAAACGTATTTACCTGTAAAAGTGGCCATTTTGATGACGTCATCACAGGTGGGCCCTTGACATCAGTAAGAAAAATTAAATATTTTCTAAATAGATCTTTTAAAGCGCTTTCAGATGATATAGTTGAGTTTTGAAATATTTAAATTTATGATGGAGTTTTAGGGGGAGTTTAACAAATGTATTTACCTGTAAAAGCGGCTATTTTGATGACGTCATTACAGGTGGGACCTTGACCTCAGAAAGAAAAATTAAATCTTTCTGAATAGCTCTTTTAAAGAGCTTTCAGAGAATATATTTGAGTTTTGCAATACTTCAATCTATGATAGAGTTTTAAGCAGTTAAACAAACGTATTTACCTGTAAAAGCGGCCATTTTGATGACGTCATCATAGGTAGGCCCTTGACCTCAGAAAGAAAAATTAAATCTTTCTAAATAGATCTTTTAAAGCGCTTTCAGATTATATAGTTCAGTTTTGAAATATTTAAATATATGATGGAGTTTTAGGGGGAGTTAAACAAACGTATTTACCTGTAAAAGCGCCATTTTGATGACGTCATCACAGGTGGGACCTTGACTTTAGAAAGAATAATTAAATCTTTCTAAATAGCTCGTTTAAACAGCTTTCAGATGATATATTTGAGTTTTGCAATATTTGAATCTATGATGGAGTTTTAAGCAGTTAAACGAACGTATTTACATGTAAGAGCGACCATTTGATGACGTCATCACACGTGGGCCCTTGACCTCAGAAAGAAACATTAAACCTTTCCAAATAGATTTTTTAAAGAGCTTTCAGATGTAATAGTTGAGTTTTGAAATATTTAATCTATGATGGAGATTTAGGGGGAGTTAAACAAACGTATTTACCTGTAAAAGCGGCCATTTTGATGACGTCATTAAAGATGGGACCTTGACCTCAGAAAGAAAAATTTAATCTTTCCAAATAGCTCTTTCAAAGAGCTTTCAAATGATACATTTGAGTTTTGCAATATTTCAATCTATGATGAAGTTTTAAGCAATTAAACGAACGTACTTTCCTGTAAAAGCGGCCATCTTGATGACGTCATCACGGGAGTTCATGACCCCTGATCAAGTGTCTCCCGGCGGTTTTTGTTCTTATATATGTACATAAGCTCTGTACAAAATTTCACACTGGTATCCGGAAGTGAAATATTCCGGCTGTTTTTGTCGCTAACTCCACAGACTAAACGGGCCTTCTCGGAATGCTTCTAACAATAGCAGCACCTCTGGGAGATGTGTGTGGAGTTCTTAGGAGACTAATCTGAGCATGGTTAGGTTACCACTGCACCAGGTTTCCCAGTTTATTTTCTTCGGTCGCAATTTGGCTAACTTTCTAAAAGATTTTGGATACTACATGTAGTATTCCCGTAAACAATATAATTCTTAAAAATAAATAAAAAAATAAACATCAAAATGAACATTTAGCTTTTTTTTCAACATACTACATGAAATCCTTGGCCTGAAAAACATATAATTTGATATAAAAACCTCTTTTGTGTGAGTTAAATTGCAAAAGCAGTAGCATAAGCCGCCATTTTGAAAAACGCCGCCATCTTGGATTAAAACGGTTTTTGAAAGTGCCTCTGGGTCTTAATTTCATTGTATAGCCATTAGCAACATTACTACCAAGTGGCATCTTCTTATCACGATTTGCAGTATTCCATTGATTTTTGACAGTTAGCTCCCGGACTATACACCTTTGTGTGACTTTTGGTAACATTTTAATCCGAAAAAGAAGCTATGTATACTAGGGTGGAGTGAAACAAAAATGAATTTTTGATTTACGAAAACAAGTACCTTTAATTTACTGTGTATGAATCTTAGCAACAATTCTGTAAAATATTTAATTTTGCGACGTCATCTTTAGTCTGCGCATTTGACTTAAAGTTTCAAGATTTTTAAAAAAATATTTCAAATGAAAAAATTAGTATCGGGTGGTTATAAAATGGAAGAGAAATGTCTGAAATATACAAAGAATTTTTTAAACCATTTTAAAATATGATATCAGTCTGCACATTAATCCCACAGTTCATCAAATTTTGCAAAATTGCTGATATTTTCAACATTTTTTAACTCAATATTTCCTCTCAATACTTTTTTTATGTGTCTTCAAAACCTTTTCTCATTCGATTTATTATTAGTTTGAACTGTGCAACTCATCTCTAGCTCACGTGGAACTACCATGGACTCACCACGAGGAGGTGACTGTCTTTTCAAGTCCTACCCTTCCTTCCAACCGATGCCAGCACACATTTGCATTTCTTAGATAAGTCTTCAACAGTTAAATTGTTTCTTTTCGTCGTAGATTGGTCGGATATTTCTATCAAATATCCTCGTTCTTACCAACCTTTCTCTTTTCCTGTGATCATATACCAATTTTAAAGAGCCTTTTATTGTGTAAATATGTACTTATGATTATGTCACACATTTCAATACGTTTCCAGTCATTGTGACTATAATAATTGAGCTGCTTTGCAGAAGAAAGTACGGAAAATATTTAATTTTATTCATTATATTTAGCTATGTACATATTTAGTATAGTAAATGCTTTGTCTGTTGAGCACATTTGTAATTAAAACGATGTGTTATCATTAAAATGAAAATATATTGCACTCATAGTTGAATTCATCATTTGTGAAACAAGTTATTTTATTCTGTTTTTTTTTCTTTCTGACAAACACAAGCTTTTGTTACAGTTAAACCGCAAAGAGCTGGCGAGTTGACTGGAAGCGGAAACGGACCACTTCATTTTGAAATAGGTTGGATCTGTGAGAACGCGTAAAGCCTTGGTTTCCTAGAACGCGACAATCGTAGCCGACGCCGGGCGCGATTGCACGCTGGAATCAGAACCAGTTTGATTGGAGCGTGGCGTGAAGCGACGTCAATCTGCGGCTCAGGCGTATGCGCAGAAGAAGGCTGCGACCGTTGCCTCGCCAGAGATCGACGATTTCACTCCTAGGAAACCATGGCTTAAGCAGTGAAGTCGTGCATTCTCGCTAATCCAACCTTTTTTTTTTAATCGATTCTCCTGCTAATCAACCCGCCATCTCTTCGCGGTTTAACTTTACTTCGATGTGGAAATACCAGTAGATAAAAGATAAAAAATATACCATTACCCAAGCACAGTTTTACAAAAATATTGTATACTTGTGTTTTGAAGGTTAAATATTTCTGTTTTAATACTTTAAAAAAATCTTTGTTCCGCTCCTAAGTAACAATCACAACTCTGAAGCTCACTCTTTTAAGCAACAGATGCAAAGTTTAAAGTCCTTGAAACCCTTGTGAAAATGCCGCTCTTTACCAACTAGAAGATTGGTTTAAAGCAAGGGTGGCCAACCTTTTTAAAGAGAGTGCCACTATCTGGAGAGAAAAAGCTCAACGTGCCACATTGTAATTTTCCAACAAACTAAATTTTTTTAAAAAGTAAAAAATAGATTTTAGGTTGGCTCACTATGTAATTCTTACTCAAATGAAATAATCTTTCTCGTGAATCTGAGCAATTGAAATCTAAATGATAGTAAGATAAAACAAGACCGAACTTAAGAGTTACCGTTAATAAACACTTTTATAAGTTCTGTCAGTTGGCTTATGCTTAAAAAAAAAAGAAACAAATAACATCAAACATTCTATTCTAAAAATTGAACAGTCTGAACTTAATGTGGTTTATGGGTCTGTATCTTTTTTATTAAGTCTTAAATTTTAAGATTAGTTCTTGAGAATCCTAAGAAGTTTAAGAGTTTTAACCCTTCATGCCCCGACGGGACTTAGAAGTCCCGCTTATATTGATTTAGTATTATGAATCCTAAATGCCTGGAATCATGCTGAAGCTTTTGAGTTACACTCCTTGTACTTCGCTGAGAAGCCCACAGATGGTACCTGCGATCGTTTTCTTAGGGGCCCTAAGGCGTAGGGGGAGTTGGACCCCCAAAAATTTCAAAATTTTTTTGCTCGGTAAAAATAGTTTTTTAAGTATTTGCAACTCAAAAAAACAAAAAAATATTCATAAAAACATTGTTAAATTAATTTTGGACATAAAGGGTTAAGTGCTATCAATCACTCATTAACGTTCATTCCATCAGTCACGTTCAAACATTCAATCACGTCCAATTGCTCAAGAACGTTCAGTAAACCAATCACGTTCATTCCACCAGTCACGTTCAGTCATTCAGTCTCGTTCGTTCCATCAGTCACGTTCAATAGGGTGTCCCAAAAAAACCGAAAGTCGGAATTTTGTAACGCATACCCTCTAATTATTTTCCTTTTACATCAAAACAATTGTAAAAAAGGTTTCATGCAATTTGAACAATGGTAACCCGTCCGGGGACAATGGACTTGCGTCCGAAAGTGCGCTTTTTCACTACGCCAAATCGAAAAAAACTTTTCTCGGAAATTCAAAATTTCATGTTGATAAAACGCTTCCCCTGGATCCCAACATGTCCCAAAAATCATTTATCCAAATTAAAAAATATTTAGGTACCCCAAACGAGGCTAAAAATTCATAATTTTCTTCAAAAAATAGCTTTATTTCTATGTATTTTGTAAACAACTCCCCCCCAAACCCCCAACACCCTATCCCCCACATCCTCAACCTACACACCAACTCTACCCATACTAAAAACAACCAAAACACAAACAAACAACTTCACAACACCCCCAAATCTTAAAAAACCCAAAACCTAAACCAAAAAACCCACAACCACACAAAAAAACAACACAAACACATCCCTACATAACAAACATATCAAAATTCCCAATCACAAAACAAACCCATACTTTCTATAATCCCCCCCCTTTCACTTCTTCCCACCTTTACTTCTTAATTCTTCAAATCCATTATTACCAAACACTCCTTCTCCTTACCCCATCAAACTCCTCCATCTCCACCACCTAACCACACACCCCACACAACAACACAAAACAACACACTAATATTAATAAGCTCTATCAACTCTAATCTCACAACCATCTACATATACCATTCTTACTTCCCACCTAAACTCCATAACCATCTCTCACTACCCCCCTACCCTCACCCCTACACACACCCTAAAATCTCCACACCTAACAATTTCCCCCACACCCACCCATACCCTCCCCCACACCCTAACCCCACACCCACCATCCCCCACAAAATCACCACAACCACCAAACACAATACAAACCATCCACCCCACCCCCCCCAACACCTACCCCCCACCCCCCACCCCCCCCACCCCACAACACACACATCTCGAAAAATTTAACTTAAACTTGAAAAAAACCTACAAATTTGCAGTAATTTCGAGAGAAAATAAATATAAATGAAAGAAAAAAACTTACATTTAGCTTAAATTATATACTTTATGCTTCATATTTTTCATCTTGATAATTTCTTAAAATTTATCTTTCCGTTGTTTACAAAATACATAGAAAAAAAGCTATTTTTGAAGAAAATTATGAATTTTAAGCCTCGTTTGGGGTACCTAAATATTTTTTAATTTGGATAAATGATTTTTTGGGACATGTTGGGATCTAGGGGAAGCGTTTTATCAACATGAAATTTTGAATTTCCGAAAAAGTTTTTTTTCGATTTGGCCTAGTGAAAAAGGGCTAGTTCGCACTTTCGGACGCAAGTCGGCACGGGTTACCATTGTTCAAATTGCATGAAACCTTTTTTTACAATTGTTTTGATGAAAAAGGAAAATAATTAGAGGGTATGCGTTACAAAATTCCGACTTTCGGTTTTTTTTGGGACACCCTATTGAACGTGACTGATGGAACGAACGAGACTGAATGACTGACCGTGACTGGTGGAATGAACGTGATTGGTTTACTGAACGTTCTTGAGCAATTGGATGTGATTGAATGTTTGAACGTGACTGATGGAATGAACGTTAATGAGTGATTGATAGCACTTAACCCTTTATGTCCAAAATTAATTTAACAATGTTTTTTATGAATATTTTTTTGTTTTTTTGAGTTGCAAATACTTAAAAAACTATTTTTTACCGAGCAAAAAAATTTTGAAATTTTTGGGGTCCACTCCCCTACGCCTTAGGGCCCCTAAGAAAACGATCGCAGGTACCATCTGTGGCCTTCTCAGCGAAGTACAAGGAGTGGTAACTCAAAAGCTTCAGCATGATTCCAGGCATTTAGGATTCATAATACTAAATCAATATAAGCGGGACTTCTAAGTCCCGTCGGGTGCATGAAGGGTTAAAACTCTTAAACTTCTTAGGATTCTCAAGAACTAATCTTAAAATTTAAGACTTAATAAAAAAGATACAGACCCATAAACCACATTAAGTTCAGACTGTTCAATTTTTAGAATAGAATGTTTGATGTTATTTGTTTCTTTTTTTTTTAAGCATAAGCCAACTGACAGAACTTATAAAAGTGTTTATTAACGGTAACTCTTAAGTTCGGTCTTGTTTTATCTTACTATCATTTAGATTTCAATGCTCAGATTCACGAGAAAGATTATTTCATTTGAGTAAGAATTAACATAGTGAGCCAACCTAAAATCTATTTTTTACTTTTTAAAAAAATTTAGTTTGTTGGAAAATTACAATGTGGCACGTTGAGCTTTTTCTCTCCAGATAGTGGCACTCTCTTTAAAAAGGTTGGCCACCCTTGCTTTAAACCAATCTTCTAGTTGGTAAAGAGCGGCATTTTCACAAGGGTTTCAAGGACTTTAAACTTTGCATCTGTTGCTTAAAAGAGTGGAGCTTCAGAGTTGTGATTGTTACTTAGGAGCGGAACAAAGATTTTTTTAAAGTATTAAAACAGAAATATTTAACCTTCAAAACACAAGTATACAATATTTTTGTAAAACTGTGCTTGGGTAATGGTATATTTTTTATCTTTTATCTACTGGTATTTCCACATCGAAGTAAAGTTAAACCGCGAAAGAGATGGCGGGTTGATTAGCAGGAGAATCGATTAAAAAAAAAAAGGTTGGATTAGCGAGAATGCACGACTTCACTGCTTAAGCCATGGTTTCCTAAGAGTGAAATCGTCGATCTCTGGCGAGGCGACGGTCGCCGCTTTCTTCTGCGCATGCGCCTGAGCCGCAGATTGACGTCGCTTCACGCCACGCTCCAATCAAACTGGTTCTGATTCCAGCGTGCAATCGCGCCCGGCGTCGGCGACGATTGTCGCGTTCTAGGAAACCAAGGCTTTACGCGTTCTCACAGATCCAACCTATTTCAAAATGAAGTGGTCCGTTTCCGCTTCCAGTCAACTCGCCAGCTCTTTGCGGTTTAACTGTAACAAAAGCTTGTGTTTGTCAGAAAGAAAAAAAACAGAATAAAATAACTTGTTTCACAAATGATGAATTCAACTATGAGTGCAATATATTTTCATTTTAATGATAACACATCGTTTTAATTACAAATGTGCTCAACAGACAAAGCATTTACTATACTAAATATGTACATAGCTAAATATAATGAATAAAATTAATATTTTCCGTACTTTCTTCTGCAAAGCAGCTCAATTATTATAGTCACAATGACTGGAAACGTATTGAAATGTGTGACATAATCATAAGTACATATTTACACAATAAAAGGCTCTTTAAAATTGGTATATGATCACAGGAAAAGAGAAAGGTTGGTAAGAACGAGGATATTTGATAGAAATATCCGACCAATCTACGACGAAAAGAAACAATTTAACTGTTGAAGACTTATCTAAGAAATGCAAATGTGTGCTGGCATCGGTTGGAAGGAAGGGTAGGACTTGAAAAGACAGTCACCTCCTCGTGGTGAGTCCATGGTAGTTCCACGTGAGCTAGAGATGAGTTGCACAGTTCAAACTAATAATAAATCGAATGAGAAAAGGTTTTGAAGACACATAAAAAAAGTATTGAGAGGAAATATTGAGTTAAAAAATGTTGAAAATATCAGCAATTTTGCAAAATTTGATGAACTGTGGGATTAATGTGCAGACTGATATCATATTTTAAAATGGTTTAAAAAATTCTTTGTATATTTCAGACATTTCTCTTCCATTTTATAACCACCCGATACTAATTTTTTCATTTGAAATATTTTTTTAAAAATCTTGAAACTTTAAGTCAAATGCGCAGACTAAAGATGACGTCGCAAAATTAAATATTTTACAGAATTGTTGCTAAGATTCATACACAGTAAATTAAAGGTACTTGTTTTCGTAAATCAAAAATTCATTTTTGTTTCACTCCACCCTAGTATACATAGCTTCTTTTTCGGATTAAAATGTTACCAAAAGTCACACAAAGGTGTATAGTCCGGGAGCTAACTGTCAAAAATCAATGGAATACTGCAAATCGTGATAAGAAGATGCCACTTGGTAGGAATGTTGCTAATGGCTATACAATGAAATTAAGACCCAGAGGCACTTTCAAAAACCGTTTTAATCCAAGATGGCGGCGTTTTTCAAAATGGCGGCCTATGCTACTGCTTTTGCAATTTAACTCACACAAAAGAGGTTTTTATATCAAATTATATGTTTTTCAGGCCAAGGATTTCATTTAGTATGTTGAAAAAAAGCTAAATGTTCATTTTGATGTTTATTTTTTTATTTATTTTTAAGAATTATATTGTTTACGAGAAGACTACATGTAGTATCCAAAATCTTTTAGAAAGTTAGCCAAATTGCGACCGAAGAAAATAAACTGGGAAACCTGGTGCGGTGGTAACCTAACCATGCTCAAATTAGTCTCCTAAGAACTCCACACACATCTCCCAGCGGTGCTGCTATTGTTAGAAGCATTCCGAGAAGGCCCGTTTAGTCTGTGGAGTTAGCGACAAAAACAGCCGAAATATTTCACTTCCGGATACCAGTGTGAAATTTGGTACAGAGCTTATGTACATATATAAGAACAAAAAACCGCCGGGAGACACTTGATCAGGGGTCATGAACTCCCGTGATGACGTCATCAAGATGGCCGCTTTTACAGGTAAATACGTTCGTTTAATTGCTTAAAACTCCATCATAGATTGAAATATTGCAAAACTCAAATGTATCATTTGAAAGCTCTTTGAAAGAGCTATTTGGAAAGATTTAATTTTTCTTTCTGAGGTCAAGGTCCCACCTTTAATGACGTCATCAAAATGGCCGCTTTTACAGGTAAATACGTTTGTTTAACTCCCCCTAAAACTCCATCATAGATTTAAATATTTCAAAACTCAACTATATCATCTGAAAGCTCTTTAAAAGATCTATTTGGAAAGGTTTAATGTTTCTTTCTGAGGTCAAGGGCCCACCTGTGATGACGTCATCAAATGGCCGCTCTTACATGTAAATACGTTCGTTTAACTGCTTAAAACTCCATCATAGATTCAAATATTGCAAAACTCAAATATATCATCTGAAAGCTCTTTAAAAGAGCTATTTAGAAAGATTTAATTTTTCTTTCTAAGGTCAAGGTCCCACCTGTGATGACGTCATCAAAATGGCCGCTTTTACAGGTAAATACGTTTGTTTAACTCCCCCTAAAACTCCATCATATATTTAAATATTTCAAAACTCAACTATATAATCTGAAAGCGCTTTAAAAGATCTATTTAGAAAGATTTAATTTTTCTTTCTGAGGTCAAGGGCCCACCTATGATGACGTCATCAAAATGGCCGCTTTTACAGGTAAATACGTTTGTTTAACTGCTTAAAACTCTATCATAGATTGAAGTATTGCAAAACTCAACTATATCATCTGAAAGCTCTTTAAAAGAGCTATTTAGAAAGATTTAATTTTTCTTTCTGAAGTCAAAGGCCCACCTGTGATGACGTCATCAAAATGGCCGCTTTTACAGGTAAATACATTTGTTTAACTCCCCCTAAAACTCCATCATAGATTTAAATATTTCAAAACTCAACTATATCATCTGAAAGCTCTTTAAAAGAGCTATTTAGAAAGATTTAATTTTTCTTTCTAAGGTCAAGGGCCCACCTGTGATGACGTCATCAAAATGGCCGCTTTTACAGGTAAATACGTTTGTTATACATTTTCAATTTAAAATTGTTATAACTTTTCAACTATTTGTCTTAGAAAATAAAACCAAGCACTATAAAATAGCTCTTTTAAAGCGCTTTCGGATGATATATTTCAGTTTTGCAATATTTAAATCTATGATGGAGTTTTAAACAGTTACATGAGCGCATTTACCTGTAAAAGCGGCCATTTTGATGACGTCATCACAGGTGGGCCCTTGACCTCAAAAAGAAAAATTAAATCTTTCTAAATAGATCTTTTAAAGCGCTTTCAGATGATATATTTGAATTTTGAAATATTTAAATCTATGATGGAGTTTTAGGGGGAGTTAAACAAACGTATTTACCTGTAAAAGCGGCCATTTTGATGACGTCATTACAGGTGGGACCTTGACCTCAGAAAGAAAAATTAAATCTTTCTAAATAGATCTTTTAAAGCGCTTTCAGATGATATATTTGAATTTTGAAATATTTCAATCTATGATGGAGTTTTAAGCAATTAAACGAACGTATTTACCTGTAAAAGCGGCCATCTTGATGACGTCATCACGGGAGTTCATGACCCCTGATTAAGTGTCTCCCGGCGGTTTTTTGTTCTTATATATGTACATAAGCTCTGTACCAAATTTCACACTGGTATCCGGAAGTGAAATATTTCGGCTGTTTTTGTCGCTAACTCCACAGACTAAGCGGGCCTTCTCGGAATGCTTCTAACAATAGCAGCACCGCTGGGAGATGTGTGTGGAGTTCTTAGGAAACTAATTTGAGCATGGCTAGGTTACCACCGCACCAGGTTTCCCAGTTTATTTTCTTCGATCGCAATTTGGCTAACTTTCTAAAAGATTTTGGATACTACATGTAGTCTTCTCGTAAAAAATATAATTCTTAAAAATAAATAAAAAAATAAACATCAAAATGAACATTTAACTTTTTTTCAACATACTAAATGAAATCCTTGGCCTGAAAAACATATAATTTGATATAAAAAACTCTTTTGTGTGAGTTATATTGCAAAAGCAGTAGCATATGCCGCCATTTTGAAAAACGCCGCCATCTTGGATTAAAACGGTTTTTGAAAGTGCCTCTGGGTCTTAATCTCAATCTATAGCCCTAAACAACATTTCCACCAAGTGGCATCTTCTTATCACGATTTGCAGTTTTCCAACAGTTAGCTCCCGGGCTAGTATAAAGAGAATTAAATGGGCGTTACATCGCTTTGATTTGTTTTTGTTCAAGACAATCAACTGTTAATCTGGCTGAATGAATGATGCATTCATTCTCAACAATATTGAATTTTGTAAAAGTAGTTTCTCTACCAGGGAGGTGCAAATACAGGGAAAAATACGGCCTCTCAGTTTAATACGCTCGAAATATTCAGAATGAACTTTTATAGAAAAAAGATTTTAAGGGGCAAGTGTGATAATGTGATTTGTGACATGTAACATGTGATATGTGACATTTTTTTTAATTTCTGGAAAAAACATTCGAAAACACTGTTGTGTTATTTTTTTTAAAGTAAGATTTTCAAAAATTGTCACATATCACCCTTATCCAAATGCATCTACCATTTCCCTCCTTGTGGCGAGCTGACTCATCTGACAGGTTGGTTCCAATAGTGCACACGTGGCAACAACTCTTATGTGCGCAAAAAATCGCGTTGGAGAAAACTGAGGGCTAAGCTTCAGATCTATCGCTTGATTGATGTTAGACTATTTCTGTCCATAAGCTACTATTAAATTTAAGAAATCAGTTACTTTGCTAGATTTACTCAAAGTTGCCTTTTCTAATCAGTTATTTTTACTCCAAAGCAACCAGTTATAAAAGTTGTATTTTAAAATGCTATCAGCAAGGCCGAGTCCAAATATCTGTTTTAGCTAAAGTGCCGGATAGTTTAGCCTGCCCTCTCAAGGAGTCAGGAGCGGATACAAGGGAGGGTCGATTGCCCCTCCCTTGAGGGACTCTTATTCAGTAGTTTTTCGACTTTAAAGTTCGAAAAAGACAATTTTAGATTATCTTCGATGATACTATGAGAATTGGTTGGGATTCGGGGCTCTGATGTGGAATTTTTTCGAAATTGAAGACCGAAACATTTGTGATAAACATGTCGCACCCTTGCTACAAAAGTGCCACAACTCAAAAATTGTAATTTTTGTAATTACCGTCATTAGACGTAGTTTACACGTCTCTACCAATCTTCAAAAGAGCCAGAAGTTGCATTGAAAAATCAGCCGCCAAAGAGCAGTTATGGCGTTTTGTTGTTATCAAGATGCATAGGACCCCTTCCCCTGAAATGTCACATCTTGAGATGTCGTCCAGCCGTCGTAGTGTAACGTGCGTAACTAACGATCATAGTTTGAAATGTATCGGTCTTCATATTGACAAATTCAAAAATACTAAAAAATGCGTAGTCAGCCCGGGAACAGTTTTTTGCAATTCCTGAAAAACGTAGTTTTTTGAGTTGGGGCACTTTTGTAACAAGGGTGCGATGTGTTAACCAGGATATGCGGTAAAAAAACGGAGCAAGTCGAAAAATAAACCAATCTCCCCTCCCTTGAAACATTTCTGGATCCGCCCTCTCAACTAGTTCTAGGTTGAATGACTTCTCCTCCAGTAAGAAACAAATAAATACCTTTGGGCTGAAAAATAAGAGACAGGGGCGTCCGTGGCTCGGCGGTAGATGCTGCGTCTGTTAAACTGGAGGTGGTGGGTTCAATTCCCATCGGTCCCTTGGGTGCGATTTCCTCTCTTTGTGGCGTAAGTTTTCTTGTGTTGAATTCTTCCATGTCAACGAACTCAAAAGAAGTTGTTAAACAAAAACTACCGGGATATAAACCACCCTGTGAGGTTGGGCATAAATCTCCAAATCTACACAAAGAAATAAAAGATAAAAAATGCAACGTTAAAGAAAGCACGAATTTGCAGAAAATCACAAAGGGCTGTTTCGGGTATTACAAGGAGCCTTTTCTTCAATGTAAAATATGTGAACTTATTAGAGATGGGCAATGTCGTTCTTTTTAATGATTCGTTCATCAGCAGATTGTTCATTTCTTTCATCCGTTCATTTAACTTGTTCAGCTAAACGGCCTCGTAAATTTAAAAAAAGTTTCAGGTGGTTTTTTGTACTAGAGCTACTTAAGAATGTTTCATTGGCTCAGTAATGTTCTTTCAAAGAAGGCACATAAAATTACCAAAATGCAAGAAAATATTCCAATAAAAATGAAATTAAAAAAAAAAAAAAAAACACACACACCCGTAGATTTGGATGCGTGAAACAATGATAGGTCATTTTGTAATGTATTTCTCGGGGACAGAGGGGTCAGAAATATCTTTTCTAAAGTAAAATTCGCCAGTACTATGCAGCATGAAACAGAATTAAATTCTTAAATTTTATTAATTGAACAATTATATAATAAAATAAAATTTTCGTGACGTCTGCAAAATTTACAAAACTGCTCTTGAGTAACAAAAATATATATTAGTAGCTCAGCCATGGTACTCGATAATTTAATTAAAAAGAAAACCACTCGCCTAAATATTAAGGAGCGTTAAAAATTTTCCAAAGCATCCATAGAAAAACACCAAAACGCAATTCTTAATAAAATGGGGACGGGCGGGGGAAAGACACACATTTATCTATTGTAATGTTCCTTATTGAAAACTCTAAATATTTTACATTAAACTATATCTTAGCTTTTAAAGTATATAATATCTTAACTATTTAGAATATATTATGTCTTAGTTGTTTAGGAGACGTGTCAAGCAAGTTAAATGCAAAGCCATATTAATAGCTAATATTTGATAGCAACGTTATAGAAAACAAAATAGGCATTTTGGGAAAAAAAAGTGAAAAGATTTAAACAGGTGCGTGGGACAGAAAGTGGAAAGTACAAATATTTTTTAGAAGCCATACGGAAACATTGAAAATGATCTTAAAACGGTTAAAGAAAAGTGAAGAATAAAGGATAAAGTAAAAATAACTCGAAATTAATACTGCAGTAAGAAACAATACTGGAAACAATCCTGCCTTAAGAAACAATAAATTTAAGAGAGATTGAGTTAAAAACGTTACGATGATAGTAATTCAAAAAAAAAGGGGGGGGGAGGAATCATAAGTTGTAAAGTGTTTCAAATTGCTTCCGGTTCAAAGGAACGGTTGTTCTTTTTTAAGAGATCGTACGGCATTGTTCATTTTATGGAATCTGTTTTTTAGACCCCGTTCATGGACGACACCTGCTCAGAGCTTATTGATGAAAAGAAGCACTACAAAGAAATACTCCTCATCCATAAGTTCACTTCTTTTGCAGTGAAGAAGTTGTTCCTTGTGACCCGAAACGCATGTCTGCGGTTTGCTGCAAGTTTGCGATCATTTATGTTGCACTTTTCTATCTTTTAACTGGCTTCCAGCGATATTTCCCGATGTGATCAGTTAGGGCAGCGTTGCCCAAGCTTTTCTGACTTCTAAAACTCTTTACGACTTCTACGAACTTGAGCAAAAAAAATATTTATATTCATTTACGAACTGAATTATTTTATATTATTTTTAAAATTTATATTAAAAAAATAATTTTTCTGATCATAGGAAATTTGTTTCATACATTACAAGTTTCATATACATTCAATAAGAAAAATTCCACGATGCAACTAAAATTTTTTCACTGTTCAGCTTACCAACATGTACTTAATATAATTCATTTTGCAAAAAGTTTACATGCAAGCATCTTGTTTGAAAAATAATTTCATCTTGACAATGTATGTTTAACATATTCCATTTAATAAAAACACTTACGTGCAAATATTTCACATACAAAAGAATTTTAGTTGTTGTTGTAAGTCATTTTTCATTCAATATTATCACAAAAGATGCTCGTTTAAACTATTGATCTTCGCATTTTGCATGCATTAATGCTTATATCAATTCCAGTAAAGGTCATATTCAAATAACCATATTTAACAGTCAGGGACTCCCTGAACATAAAACTTTGGGAAGGGGTGAGCTATTTATTTGCCGCATTTAACTCCAAATTTTTCTCAACGAAAAAATACGGGAATGCACACATCCTAGTATTGCAACATGAGTGAAAAAAACATAAATATTTCAAAACATTGATGTTTAAAACTAAAATATCGATGTTATCGATATTTTAACCCCGATGTGTTGAAACATGGATGTCCTAAAACATCGAATCCTACACAATGAATTCTGAAAAAGTCTTAATACCAGAGTTAAACTTTATACCCCAGAGCCAGACTAACGTTAGACCAAAAATGCCGATTTTGTTTTTAAAACTATTCTGTATGTAGAATCGTATTCCGCATCGACCCACGAAAACGTTATTCTACAGAAGAAATTTCTTTTACAATGTTTTAGCAAACTAAAAGAGCGCGAGTCCCATCCTTTGCACACATCCGACAAACGTTTTCGGCATATCCTCAAAAGTAACGAAAATGGACTCACGTTAGTGTGGCTTTTAGGTTTCGGAATTCACAGTAATAAATTTATTAGTTAAAAAGATTTTCAAACTGACAAATAAAGCTAACAATAATAACGACACTTGATCATTAATATTTTAAAGTAAATAACGAAAATTGATAAATAAGTTATGCATTGGAAGTTCAAAAAATTGAAACGTCAATACAAGTTCGACTGCTTTCGTAATGTCTTTTAAAAATGAACTTCGGTAATATTAAAACTGAAAGAAAATTATTTGATAATTAATACGAGCGAAGTAGAAAAGTTTGTAATTTTTACTTCCTTTTACGTAGTAAAGGAAGTATTGTGATCGCGAAAAAAAAATCACTCAAATTTGAGTCTAAATTTTGATTTTGCTCACCCCCGAATGAATGTTCAGTAGTTTTTTCGACCTGTCAGCACGTGCATATGTACCTACCAACATATAAGCAGCCGAAAAATTGTTTTCAACCACCCCCGAGTTAATTACGACGAGTTTTCTCGTGACGTCTGTATGTACGTATGTGCGGATGTATGTGGCTCGCATAACTCAAAAACTATATACTGTAGAAACTTCTAGCTTGGTATGTAGGCTCTGAGTATGGTCTAGTTGTGCACCTCCCGTTGTGGTTGCATTTGAATGTTCCCAAGGGGGTGTTTTACCCCTTTTTTGGGGTAAATCAGTGTTAATTTCAATGCAGACTCAAGTGATATGAATTGGCCCGACCACTTGGCGATATGTCGCCAAGCTTTTGGTCGCCAAGTGTTTGACGCCAACTTGGCGACAAATTTGGAGAAAAATTTTTTTTTTTTAATTTGGATTCAACTTGGCGCTATTGGCGATATTTTGCGAAAAATTCACTGAATGATATTAAAATCAGAAAATATTTAGAAAATTAACCATTGTTAAATATTTTTTGCATTGTTTCGTGGCAGATTAGGGGAGTAAATATTTGAATTGTTACCTTGCTCACTCCAAGCACTTTTTTTGACACTTAAGGCAACTACTAAGAAATTTACACGTAAAAGGAAGTAGTGTGGGGCCCATACCAGATATTTTTTTTTACAATTGATAGAACACCCACCCACAAAAGGAAGATTTAAAAAAAAAAAGGAAAGTGAATTAGATAAGAGGAAATAATAACTGTACGTCAAAATCAGACTAACGTATGTCCACTTTCGTAACTTTTCAGGAGAGGGCGAAAACGATAGTCGGATGCCTGCAAAAGATGAGCCTCGCGCTCTTTTAATGCTCCTAAGTAACTGTGAACGATTTCTTCTGACAGAATAACGTTCTCGTGGGTCGATGCAGAATAAGATGCTACATATAATGCAGTAATAAAGTGAAAATCGCCGTGTTTGGATTTACGTGAGTCTGGTTCTTAGGTACAGATAAATGTTCGTTGTAGTATGTAGAAAACTTCTTTTCAATCTAATTACAGTGAACTCTCACTTATGCGCCGGTTCAAGGGACCAATAGAAAAAGGCGCATAAGTGAGAGAGACGTATAAGTGAACAACATTATTTAAAGGACTAAAACGCAACATAGGTTCTAATGAGAGAATGAATAAGAATGTTTCTATAGTAAAGGGACATATTACTACGGTTTGGCAATTACTGGAAGGTAACTACAATGATAAGGAGGAAAAAAAATGTTGCATACCTAATTACAAGCTGCTCCTTTTAAAACGATTCAGAATAGGTAATTGTTCCTCTCCGAACTCTAGTTCATGCGGAAAATATGCCTTCCGTGAGCAATAGGCGAAGTATTAAAGTAGAAAATGAAGAAAAATGCTTATTTTATGAATAAAATATTTTTTTTTTGTTTACATTTTACGAAACATTCGGCGCATAAGTGAAATATTTATCTTTAAAGCGACGCATAAACGATTGATACTATCGTTATTTTGCTATGAAATGTGCTGGGACCATTCAAAATCGTCGTATAAGTGAAAAAGACGCATAAATGAGGCGGTGTATAAGTGGGAGTTCACTGTACATGGAAGAACTGTACAAATTATATTTAATACTGAAATTATATTCAAGGATTATTAATACTTGGAGCAACTTAAAATGTGGACTAATAAGCAGTAGCGTATCTAGGGGGCCCAGCGCCCGTGGCGAACTTGAAAAATTGCGCGTCCCCCTTAGAGGTCGAATGGGAGGTCATTGTGAATTCCTAAAATGTCCTTACTCCAAAAATTTTGATTTATTTATTCGAAAACTTTGCAGACAATGTTGCAACCTTTTTTTTTTTTGCTTTCTTTTAACATTTTTAATGGTGCTCAGTGTTCCCCCTCATGTTATGTGTGCATGATATGTCTGCTTGTTCGTTTTATTGGGAAAAATTCAAGTTTTATTTTTTGACAAGTTATTTGCATAATTTTAGTTCGAGGCGTTCCTACCTTTCCCCATCTTTTCACATAAATTCAAAAAACAAATAATTCTTACAATTCGTTATTGAACATAGTGTGTTTTTTTTCCACACGACAGCTTTTATTTAAAATATAATTTGTTTTAAAACACTGGAAAAATGTATAAAATAAACATAATTTATGCATTTTAAATAAAAATCAAAGCATTGATTCTATTGTACTTAGGAAATCAAAGAAAATATAAAAAGCATAATTAAACTGAAATTGGCTTAATAAATACGACTCCTTTCATACAGGCGAAATAAAAGTTCGCTATTTCAGGTCTCCGATTTTTTTATGAATAAATACTTTTTATTTTAAGTATTTAAAATGTAGCAGAGACCCGCCGTCATTTAATACTAATATTATCTATGAGGGGAATTAGGAGAGGGGCAATTGTTCCCTCCGTGGCTTTAAAGTACCAGATACATTTTCTTGATTTTTTTTGAAATTTTAAATACAGCGCATACAAACACGGGACCATAATAGAGATGGTATTAGCGAGTACCACAACGACTGTGCTCGAACTGAGAATGAATTAAAAAAAAACTGATTAGCACGTATATTTGTGTATACCGTTTTAAAAAAGTGGCTCGCCCCACTGAAGTAGCGTAGAGTACATGCATCTTCCCTCAATATTTACTTGGCGTTTTCATGTTCATAGAAACAATAGCTATATTTATTTATTTTGACAATAGAAAGAGCACAAAACATATTGCACTGGCCTGATTACAAATCGAGCTCAATCCCTCCCAATAATACTAAAACGATAATGAGTATAAAGAACAAAGAAGAGCTATATACAGTTTAAAAGTGAGAGAGAGAGCCCTTCATTAAAGTACATATAAAATAGGACAATTTCCAAAATAAGAAATCAAAACTCACTAAAAAAGATTTATTAATCTTTTTCTTTTTTTTTTTGAACTTTCGAACCTTCTATACTGAGCCATCGAAGCACAAACAGCGTATGAAAACGTTACTCGTTCAAAACCGCGCGCCGCTGTACTTGTGTTACTCATTTTTTGGAATCTTCATTTAATGTAGATTCTCAGAGCCTGATTACCGCAGGGTCAAGGGGGGCACAGGCCCCTCCTCTTAGATTTCAGCGGAACCCAAAATCTCATTACTTTATCCAACGTCTTCTAAATACTAAATGCCTACTGTATGTTTTACTATTAATGCTAAAAGCTTACTGTGTATGTCGACGCATATTTTTGTCTTAATAATTTGATAGCATTATTATTATTATTTTAAAGTTTGATCTTTGCGCAAAACTTTTATTTAATTATGGTATTGTAAGAATTTTTTAACTCGTAACACGTAACTGATATGAAAAGGCAAGGCGGTGGCCATGAAATAGAAATGTGTCCCATGTCCAATGTCAGAATAATGGGGCTCTGTAGATTCTTGGTACAAATTTTTAGAATCGCGAAATTTGTATTAGCCGTTTTTTAGAAACCTTTCATTCCCCATTCTGAGAAATACATATTATTCTCTCGCTACTTTTCGCCACAGAAAACATAATACCAACAGAGAAGTTATTTTCTGTCATCATACAATTGCATTCCAAAAATCTGTATCCGAAATGTTTTCAACAAAAACTCGCCGATTTTTAAAATCGTAGAACGTTATTTCTGAAGTAGGTACATTATGTAATTGATAAGTTCAAGTGATATCGTGAAAAAAACGGTTGGAAAGAAACGGAGAGAAAAGGTTTGTTTCTATCTGTTTTAAGTAGCTATAAGACCGACCGATTTCAGATCGGCCTATTATACAGACTCCAGACCCCATATAACCAAATTTTATCCTGCCAGATAGATTTAAGCTTGTATCCAACCGAAATCTACCAAAGCAAAGTTGCACATTTTGTATCATTTGTCTTGTAACGTGGGGGCGCAGTTTGCGCTGCTCGGAGTGTCTTTCAAATTTTAATTTTTTAGTCTGTTTGGACTTGATCTTTTTTTTTTTAAATCAGTCAAAATGCCGCCCCCCTGGTTTCTGCGCCCGTGGCCAGAGCCACTCCTGCCAACCCCTAGCTACGCCACTGCTAATAAGTAAATATTGAATGTAAAATTACAGTTTTTTAAATCTAGGAGTTTTTGAGAGCGGAGGACATTAATATAGGTTCATACATAGGTTCATACATAGGTTCATAGATAGACTCAATTTAATGTTTGGGGAAAACATTAGAAAAACTGAATACCCTTTTCAAAAAGGGTGAGCAGGAAAAAAGCATTGTTAATTTTTTTGCAATATAAGTCAAATTCTTTAGATCACTAACAATGTAAAACTCTTTCCGATGTGATAGATCTTGAAATGTCCAATTAATAAATACCAAAGCTTTCATCACAACTAAACTTTTAGCAGATTAAATTTTTCAAAGCTTATTTAAGTTCAAATATAAATCATCGACATTGAAAAAAAAAATTACCCTCAAACATCGATGTTTTAGCAAAATCATCGATGCTTCGAGAATATAGAGATCGATGCCATACCACTAGTACATACGTACATCAAAAGTGCGGATGTGTGCTTACATGACCTTCTGGCACTTAAAACTTACAATATTGCAGCTATATTTCCAAAATTTCCGAATCGTCAGATAAAATTTGCCGTATAATTGTCTCTAAATTTTGGGCTCACATATTTTGCCAAATAATTGTCTCTAAATTTTGGGCTCACATATTTTGCCAAATAATTGTCTCTAAATTTTGGGCTCACTTATTTTGCCAAATAATTGTCTCTAAATTTTGGGCTCACTTATTTTGCCAAATAATTGTCTCTAAATTTTGGGCTCACATATTTTGCCAAATAATTGTCTCTAAATTTTGAGCTCACATATTTTGCCAAATAATTGTCTCTAAATTTTGGGCTTACTTATTTTGCCAAATAATTGTCTCTAAATTTTGGGCTCACTTATTTTGCCAAATAATTGTCTCTAAATTTTGGGCTCACTTATTTTGCCAAATAATTTCTCCAAATGACATTCTCGGGAAGTCACGATGATTTCCCGTCGCCTCCCATCGGAGACCCCCTGCTAATAACCACACTGCAAAACATAAACGGTTGTTTTTTCTGTATAATACGGGCAGCAGAGGTTCAATTTAAAACTGTGAAATGCACAGTAATACACTGTAAAACTAGCAATTTTAGTTTCTTACTGTAAAGTTAGCAATTTTATAGTTTATTGCCGTAAAATGTAGCTGTGTTATGCTGTAAAAACAACAGTGTAATACTGGCAGCAAAGAATCCAGTTTAAAACTGTAAACACGGTAATAAACTGTTAAATTAACAATTTTTGCAGTTTATTGCTGTGAAATTAGCAATTGTGCAGTTTAGTACTGTAAAAGTAGACGTTTTACAGTTCATTACTGTAAAATTAGTAAATTTTACAGTTTATTACTATAAATTAGCTGCATCATACTGTAAAAACAACATTCAATTTTTACAGTGCATAAAGAATATGTTAAACAAATATGAATCATCTTACCACATGGTTCGTATCCAGCTTAGAGTTCTACTCAATCTGACAATGCACTGGTAAGCAAAACGCGATCACGTGGCTCTCTGAATAGTACTTACACTACTTGGAGCACTGGCATTGTTCCTTTTTGGTCCGAAAATAGCGAGGTACTCTTCCCTCTCCTTCATATACTTCTCCAACCCCTTGAATCCGTTTTCGGACGAATCTCCATCCTTGCCTTCCAGGGAGACGGTCAGCGGCAGGGTCTGTTTGCCGCACTTGTACTGGAAGAATCTGTACAGGCCGTATATGAAGACACACAGGAAGATGGCGCCCATGACCAGGGCAGCACTGTGCGCGTTGGGCAGTTTCGCCCCATCGGGTATGTCCTCTGCAGGGCCCACCACCAGCAAGGGGTCTTCAGAACTCACTCCCAGTATTTCTGCCACCAAAAAGAAAGATATCGCTGCTTTCAGAAGCGTCATGGTTTGAATCATCTGCATCAACTCTCAAGGTTTTTAAAGTCAGTAATTTGTGCTGATAAAATACAAATAGATTTAGTCGGTTAGGAAGTTGGGGGTAAAATAGTTAAAATGCTCAAATTCAAAAGGCTCCATAGCTATAAATTATTGTTGTTTGACGTTCAAAGACGATGCTTTCGTCTGATCCTTTAGGTATAAGCTGCAGGATTCTCACAGAATTCAAATGTTCGAGGTTTTGACTGAATCTAAGAGAAGTTAACTCTTTGAGGTTTTAAGTAAACCCGTTAATTTTAACCCTTTGAGGTTTTGATTAACTCAAAATAAGTAGTGTGACTTAATCGCAAAGTTTAATGACTTGAACCCTTCAATAAATAGAACCAAGCAGTTTGGCTCAGTAAAGTTTACTGAATTTTAACTTCAACTATGCAGTTTGATTGAAACTCACTATTCTAGAGCTCAAACTGTTGATTAACCCTAAGTTTGCAGTAAGGTTAAAATGAAAAGGTCGATAAATTGTTTTGATGGATGACAACTGTCCTTCGTTGTTTGGATAGTATGGTTTTCTTCTATTTAAAAATGAGTAACAAAATTCTTTATTACTGTGCTAAAGCTCAGCTTTCGCATTAGTTCATCACTGGAGCAGTTTAGTTGGAGTTTAAGTTAAATATCACATCTGACTTGTTCAAATGTTTAACACTTTTCACAGTAAACTTGGTTCAGATCCGATCTAGGTTTAAATCTTTAACAGCGGGAAGTACTTTGTATTCTCAATCGTTTATTTAAGAATAATCCATGCACTTGTTTTTTTTTTTAGAAGACTTGCTAATTTGATATGAAATCAAATTACAGGTTGAGAAACTGACTGCAATGAAGTTTCGGAGTATTCATAGAAAGTTTTTGATTCCGAATTATGCACCAAGTGAAAAATGTCGATGATCAATCTGTGACAACTAGTAAAAATATCCACTAAGTTCAGGAGAAAACTTCACTTTCAGCAAATTTGTTAAGCACAAAGAAGTTCCTCTGCCAGAACTTCAGAATTTCAGCACGTTTGCTAAGCACGAGTAAGTTTTGCCGTTAGAACTTCAGACTTTTATAAATTTAGTTTGCACAAATAAAGTCTTCCGACCGAACTTGCAGACTTTGTACAATTTAGTTTGCCAAATAAGATATTCCAGTACGACTTGCAGACTTTAAGCAATTTAGTACCAACTAAGTCTTCTGGCACGATTTAGACTTTCAGCAATTCAGTTAGCACGAATAAAGTCTTCGGTCAGTACTTGCGAACTATCAGCAAGTTGAGACAGCAGAAATAAGTTCATCCTACAATTTAGTTTGCCGGATACGATCTTCCGTTACGACGTACATGCTTTCAGAAATTTAGTTGGCACAAAAGGTCTGTTGACAGGATTTAAACTTTCAGCAATTCAGTTAGCACGAATAAAGTCTTCGACAAGAATTGCAGATTTTTAGCAAGTTGAGACACACCAATTAAATCTTTCCTACAATTTAGTTTGCCAAGTAAGTTCTTCCCAGACTTTCAGTAATTTATTTAGCACAAACGTGGTCTTCTGGCAGAATTTGAACTTTCAGCAAATTTAGTCTGCACGAATAAAGACTTGTAGACTTTCAGCAAGTTGAGATAGCACAAATAAGTTCTTTTTACAATTTCACCGTTCCAACAAGTTCTTACATCAGCAGCAAAATTATAAGAGAAATTAAACTTAAATACCCGAAATAGGAGCACAAAGGCTTTCGGGAAAATCTCAAGTTGCTCTTCTCCTAGTCCAAAAATCCGAAGTCAAAATTATTTTCTCACTCAATTCCGAAACTATTGCAGATTTACGCAACAAACTTATAACACACTAAGATCAAATCCCTCACTTTTCCTTCTCAAAACTTAATAAAACACGTTTCTGTGTAAAGAACAATATTGGTTCTGAACTTCGCGTGTTAAACATAGCGATTGCGCATGACCTTGACAATAAAAACGTCACTCCGTGCAGCTGACAGAAGTTTATGAGTATATACTAACCGTTCAACCAGATCCGTCGCAACTATAATTTTAGTTGAACGAAATGAAGTGAAATGGGGACAACAAATGTCTTTTTTTCTTTATTTTATCAGAGCCATTTTATGGCCCAGAGTGATATATGATTCTTTTGGGAATAAAAAAAGAGCTTTGTTTTGAATTTTGACTGCTATTTCCTTCTTACTTGCCCGATGAAATGGCGCATTAAAGGAACTTTTCTTAATGAAATTAAATTTTCAGAGCTCTCGGTAACCCTTTTATTTTATTTTTTACGAGTTCCTTTGAATATATTGTCATTTTTCTTTGTTCACACAACTTTGCCGACTTGTTGCATAAGTTGGATTCTTTTTCCTTTGTTCATCACTAATTTGGTACTCAAAATGTCATCACGGTACAATTTTATATTACATAGAAGACATTCGTTTGAAAAAAAAAAGATGAAAAAAGCACGAATTCTCCATGGGTTGCTTTTGTTTTTAATTTATTTTTTTAATTCGACGGTAACGAATGGAATCACGTTACTTTTCCGTACGTTTCTGCTCGACCTTTTTTTTTTTTTTTTTTTTTTTGAGAACTTGTGATTTTTTTGAAAATGATTAATTCTATTGAAATCTAAGTTTCAAAAAAAATTTCTCCATTGGTGGCAACAGCCTTTAAATAGCCATTCAAATTCACTCTAAATGCTTGACAAAAAAGAACAGTTGATAAGCGTTCAAATCTTTTGCTTTGCTTTCAGAATTACAATCACTCAACACTTCCTGAAAAAAGTCTCACATTTAAATCTTCGCCACAATTGTTCGAATCAAAATGGATGATTATTTTGAACAAATATTTGAGTCAGACGCTCTTTAAAATTTATCAACATTCATGGAAGAAAATGAGCCTCGTTTTGGACAGGAAATATTTCACTGGTGGCAACAGTCTGGAAGTCGTCTTCATTGAGTCGTGTCAGTCACGATTGTGATAGAACTTGAAAAACAAGGTTTTATGACACAAAAACGCGGCATTGTAAAAAAGAATGAATGCAGAGTTTCTGTGATAAATTCTTTCCTGCATTGTACGTAGTCGAAAACGTTTTTGAAACTGCATCTTGTGTATGTAAAACAGGTGTGATGAAAATACAGACTGCATGAAGCTTAAGAAAACAAACATTGAGCGCTAGTGCCGCATTCAATTGTATGAACAGCTTTGATTTCAATGTATAATGTTTCTTGGGATTTGCATTGCAAGTACTAACTCCTGATGACGTGCTTGTCGATATAATTAGTAATTGCACATTCAATTAAACTGTTACAAACGCTTGGTATTTCAGTCTTTTTTTTTTTTTGTCATAAAATCAAACAAATCTAGTTCAACAAACACATCAAGCCGTTTACTCTTTTTATTTCATTTCAAAAAGGAATTAAGAAATAATTTTAAAATGTAGTTTAAAAAAACTAAAAAATACGCTTTTACATTCGAATCCGCTGTGATCACCACTGATTTCCATCTGATTTTCAAAACTACTGAATATCTGCTAAATTTACATGCACTTATAATACATCAACACATACATGTAATGTAGTTTAGCCTAAGACCCCTATATAGACGAGCCGACGCATCAAGATTGAGTTTGACCACTTTGGATCCAGCGCGTGTTTGAGGATTGTCTTTTCTGGCGAGTTATCGCGTTTTGGTAACTTTTCACGTAAATTTAACAAAGCTTGGCAATGTCCCGAAACTCTGCTCTGGTAACCCTAATAACTCTACAACAATGAAATATGAAAGTAAAAGTTAATGAGTTGGATCCAAAGTGGTAAAACTTAAGCTTGATGCGTCGGCCTGTCTACATAGTAGCTCTAGTTTAGCCTAATAATAGCATTAAATATATCACTTTTATATTTAGAACGTGAATTTTATCTTATATTCAGAGTTACATACATACATACATACAAACAAACCCACCACGTAAAATTAATAAAAGCGTGTTAACAAAATGGGTTAAAGATGCAACTTTTAAAAATTGCGATAGTTCAGTAAATATGCTGAATGCCTCGAATCAATACATTAATATGAAAGTATTTCTAATTCGTGCTTTTTTTATTTCAATATTTTCTCAAATAGAAAGGTGCATTTTTTTCAGCTAATAAAGGACTGCTCATTTCTCTCTGAGTGCTGATATCATGTCCTTGTGTCTTTAAACTTCGTGAAAATATATATGAAGGGCCAGGGGGAAAAAAGACGAAAGTGACCAAAAAGCGATTTCGAGAAAAACGAAGAACAAAGTTTGATTTCTCGTAACTCCTTTTGTAGTTGATAGAGTTTTCAAGCACATTTCAGTCGGTTCTCATCTTTTTCGCCACTTGTTCTTCTACCAGATGATATTACTCCTTCATAACCCTAGATAGCGCTAATATCTCAAAATTAACGGAAAAGAGACTTTCATCTTTTTTCCCCCTGGCCCTTCATATTTGTTTCCTGTGTTTAAAATTTATTTTTCAATTTCAAAGAACATTTTCACCTGCATAATTTTGCTTTCTCTAATAGGTATTTATAATTTTACGGTCGCTTATTTTCTCATATTTATGTACAAGAATAGCTGTCATATCTGATGACTGATATTTTTATCTATCTCACTCAGGGATTTAGCTTGGAGGGTTTGAAGTAACTCCACAGAACATTTGGTTTTTTGTCATATTTCTAATCCTAGTATAGTAATATGTAAATACATGAGAATTATTATAATCCTCCTCCCGCAGCAGAAGAAAGTTCCAGGTTGCTGCTACCAAATTCCCCTAAATAAATATATATATATATATATATATATATATATATATATATATATATATATATATATATATATATATATATATATATATATATATATATATATATATATATATATATATATATATATATATATATATATATATATATATATATTAGGGTGGGTCGAAAAAAATCGATATTTTTTTTTCGGGTCGTAATACCGCGGAAAAGTTGCTAAATGGTATGACTAAAAAGAGGAAAAAATATTAAACTTATCGGATGTTATCTTCCGTTCGCGCATGAGCTCTAAAGTTTTGAAAAAAATAAATTTTTTTGAAAATTTGTAATAATTTTTTTTTTTACGATATTTAATATGAATAGTGAAAAATGTCATCTACGACACACTAATAAAGTAATATAAAAATACCGGTATTGCACTTCAACATCTTCCGTTCGCGCACGGACATCCAAATATAGCCAAAATACAAGAAAATCGGATTTTTGTTCTATTTTCTTTTCATGTATAGTTACAGATATCAATAATGTAGTACCTAATATCTGATTATACATGTTCTGATAGTTAAAGAAAAAAAATTCAGACGTAATTAGGCTTGGTTTTTCGATCGCGCACAGCGATACAAAACTTACTGTCAGCGCCACTAGCGGGTCAACGACCCACGCCGCGTCACGTGATACCCCTCTCCGCTGCAGGCAGCCATTACAGTGGTCCGCCGCGCCATTTTGTGCGCCAGTCTGCTGTTGTCTCTTGAGTGCGGTGGATGAGTTGCGTAGTGTGTGTTCCAAATTTCATATTTCGGTGTAGTTTTTTGAACAATTGTGCAATGAATGATGGCATTATCAAAGACAGTAATCACTAGACAAGAATTCGAGTGTCCGTTTTTCGGTACACCAAGAGACTTGCCGCCTAACAAGCTCCCTACAGGAGAGGACGTTCTTCGATGTTTATCGAATGAGAGGTATAATTTAGCAGTTAAAGTAAACAACAAAAGAGTTAGTTTTGGACAAGTAGCCAATACCGTAGCTGGCAAAATAGTGTGTTTGTACAATAGAGCATCAATTCCCACCGTAAGTGATAAGAGAGTAGTACAACTGTTGACTGCACTGCATGACAAGTATTATAGTTTAAGAAAATCTCATACTCGAGACAAAAACAAGGAAGTCTTTAAGAGAAACCTTGATGATTTTAAGAAAAAATGCTGTTTGCTTTTTGACATTGCGGCATGCAAATGCCCCATTGCCCTTGAATGTACCTGTCATAAAAAACCGGATCAATGCCAGTGTATCTGCTCAATAACTTGTACTTGTGAAAAGCTTAAAAAAATACCTTTACTTGAGTTGAAATTTATCTATTCACTACGCACTCACGGCATTGGCAAAATTGGAGGTGTGGACTTAAATGAAACAAAGAAACGTGCCAAATATTTACAGAGGAAATCTCGTTCCAGCTCTTCAAAACCAAAAGTAGATGTCCAAGTTTCCGAAACTGAACAACGTGATGAATCCTTGCCCTCCAGTGACGTTTGCAGTGACAGTGACCAAGAATTCATACCTGAATCTCCAAAAAAGAAATCCGGTTGGCAAATGAGGATTAACCTTAAATGTACTGCATTAACTAGTGATCGGTACGGTGTTTCCGATCGTGCTACAGCAGCAATAGCCTCAAGTGTTTTGCAGGACTTTGGCGTGGTAACTAGTAGCGACAATTCACAATTAGTTGACAAGTGTAAAATAAGAAGAGAAAAACACAATGTTAGGGCTGATTTGTCCAGTTCTATAACATAAAATAAGCTAATTGGGCTATATTTTGATGGCCGTAAAGACGACACTATTGTGGTACAAGAGGCACATTCAAAACGATTTAAAAGAGTGGTAAAGGAGGAACATTACGTGCTTATACAAGAACCTGGTAATATATTTCTGGGACACGTGACTCCGAATTCAGGAAGTGCAGAGGATATTGCGACCTCTATTATATCCTATTTGACAAGCAATGACATTTCTTTGGACGAATTAGTCGTTATTGGCTGTGATGGCACCAATGTTAACACCGGATTGAAAAACGGTATAATACGCCGTATTGAAACACACTTAGGTAAGCCTCTGCAATGGGCAGTTTGTCTTCTTCATTTTAATGAACTACCCTTCCGCCATTTATTTCAGTATTTAGATGGTAAGTCGACCGGGCCAAATTCTTTGAAAGGACCGATTGGTGAGAAATTGATCAAATGTGAAACACTTCCAGTAGTGCAGTTTGAAAGTATTGATTGCCAAATCCCTGAGATAGACAAAAAAAAACTCTTAGTAAGGATCAGAAGTATTTGCTGGAAATATCAGAAGCGATTAAATCAGGTGAATGCCCAAAAGATTTATCAATCAGGGATCCAGGACCTTTGTCTCACTCCAGGTGGCTAACAACAGCTAACCGTGCTTTAAGACTCTACATTAGTCAAGAAAATCCAACTGCTGAGTTCCAGGAAATAGTAATATTCATTCTGAAGTCATATATGCCGATGTGGTTTTGTATTAAGAAGACCAAACTTTTTACTGATGGCCCTAAGCTCGTGCACCAATCTATTGAAACCTCAAGATATCTTAAAGATGAACTCAAAGCTGTAATTGACCCAGTTATAGAGAGAAATGGGTTCTTTGCGCATCCAGAACATGTTATGATTACTATGACTCAAGATCCCAGAAAACATATAAGAGAACTGGGCCTCCGCCGCATCATTAAGGCAAGAGAAAGAGACCAAAAGAGGAAAACAATTCGAACGTACGTGGCACCTAAGCTAAACTTTTCCGCAACAGACTACACGGAATTAAATGATTGGACAAACTGTCAATTTTCTTCGCCGCCTCTATTGAAAGATGTCACTGATGATGAACTTAAAACCTACATCAAAACAGAAGAAGTTCCGAAGTGGGAAATCCTATCACAGAAGATGCCAGTCCATACTCAAGCAGTGGAGAGAAGCGTCAAGTTGGTGAGCGAGGCTTCTGCTAAGGTTTGCGGATCTGCAGCTCGAGACGGGTACATAAGAACGACACTTAAGTCAAGGTCCACGATGCCAGCCTTTGATAATAAAAGACAGTTCAAACTACCAGACATGTAATCTATTCGTAAGTGAAATATGTACTTTGTATTTATTGGATAATACATCAATAATATGTTGAAGCTTGTATATATTTATTTTTCCTAAGTCCACATTTTTGAGGTTTTCAACACTTTTTTGCTATTTTTACAGCCCATGCGCGAACGGAAGATGTTAAAACTCAATACCAGTATTTTTATATTAATTCATTAGTGTGTCGTAGATGACATTTTTCACTATTACATATTAAATATCGTAAAAAAAAAATTATTAAAAATTTCCAAAAAAATAGAATTTTTTCAAAATTTAATCAAACTTTAGAGCTCATGCGCGAACGGAAGATAACATCCGATAATTTTAATATGTTTTCCCCTTTTTAGTCATACCATTTAGCAACTTTTCCGTGGTATTACGATCCGAAAAAAAAATATCGATTTTTTTCGACCCACCCTAATATATATATATATATATATATATATATATATATATATATATATATATATATATATATATATATATAGGAGCGATTCCATACCAACTCACCAAAAAAAAAAAAGTTGGTTGCACGACCGACTCGGATTTTTTTTAATTTGGTACAAAGATTGATGGTATAGAGGTATGAAAAAGCCCAAAAGGAAAGTTACCTGCTCCACTAATTTCCCGAGATACGGGTCCTCGAAGTTTGTCCGGACCTTCAAAATACCAAAAAATTGATGTTTTTTAATAATTTTTTCTTAAAATTTCTACTCATGCAATAATTTTTAATTGAAGAATTTCTTGAATATCACATGAATATCAGGAAAATAAATGAGGTCTTTTCGTTTGATGTAGGATATTTTATGACAAATTTCATTTGATGGGCTACTAACTGAGCATGGTGATAAAGAGCTATTAATTTCAGCATCGAATTCCATTTTACCTTATTAACAGTTAAATATTTATAAAATAATTAAATAAATAATTTAATATAAAGCCATGCTTGAAGAATTAAAATTAGTGCAACTAATTTATTCCCATACTGATCTTTACAAAACTGACATGTGTTGAGCACTGCTAAGAACTGACAAGAATAAGTTTACTCACTAAAATATTATTTCACAGATACTATAAAGCATACATTCTATTTTCTACAAAATAATACTGCAACAAAGAACAAGGGTATCCTCCTGTTTATAGCCATCAATCAGGAACATCCAATCACAAGATTGGGTATTGCCTATGAGATAAATATTCGAAGCTCCTTTATTTTAATTGATTTTTCAAGAAATTCTTTAGTACCTACCCCTTTATACCCTTGTTCTTTGTTGCAGTATTATTTTGTATAAAATAGAATGTACGCTTTATAGTATCTGTGAACTAGTATTTTAGTGAGTAAACTTATTCTTGTCAGTTCTTATCAGTGCTCAACGCATGTCAATTTTGTAAAGATCAGTATGGGAATAAATTAGGTTGCAGTAATTTTAATTCTTTAAGCATGGCTTTATATTAAATTATTTATTTAATGATTTTGTAAATATTTAACTGTTAATAAGGTAAAATGGAATTCGATGCTCTAATTAATAGCTCTTTATCACCATGCTCAGTTAGTAGCTCATCAAATGAAATTTGTCATAAAATATCCTACATCAAACGAAAAGACCTCATTTATTTTCCTGATATTCATGTGATATTCAAGAAATTCTTCAATTAAAAACAGGAGTATCCCAATCACAAGATTGGGTATTGCTTATAATATAAATATTTAGAGCTCATTTATGTTAATTAATTTCTGAAGAAAATATTTAGTGCTTTATAATTATGAATGCATAATGCTCAGGCATCAGAGAAATACTTTTTCTTGTTTTCATCAATTATCTAATTTATTGTTCAATGATTTAATAAATTAAATTTCATGACATATTGGGTAGATAATACAGCTAATAATAAATATATCAATTTTTTTTTTGGTTTAATTAATTTTAAGTCCATGAGAGGGGAACAAAAGCATATGGTCGTCGCGAAAAACATGCATATACTGTCAGCAGGATATCTCTTAATGGAAGAAATAACCAAAAGTAAACTCTTTTCCTGTGAATAGCTAACATATCAGTGGCTTGTTTAAAAAAAAAATTAAAGTTTCTACTGCTCCCCCTTTATGAGAAAAATGGCTGCCAAGATGGCCAAAAACGCATTTTTTGCTTTATGGCTTATTTTTAAGCTAAAATATTTCCAAGAAGGAGTGAGAAACACAAAACATTTATTGCGTAGCAATTTACAGGGAGGACCTGTACACTACCAGAAAGTGAGAAAACCTTTGGTTTTGTTTGCCTTTTTTTGTAATAAATGCCTCAATTTTAGCAAAATCTGCAAAATCAAGTTTTTGTGGTGACAACTTCAAAGAGCCCTGTACCTTGGCAATTTTCATTATGAACATTCTAGTATTTTTTTTCGGAATGCCTGGAGTAACTAGTTTTCATAGATATCTAACACTTTTATTTTGCATGAGTACGATTTTTTATAAAAAATGATTAAATAACATCACTTTTTTAGTATTTTGACGTGGCGGACAAACTTTGAGGGCATGTATCTCAGAAAATAAGTGGACCAGGAACCTAACAATTTGGTCTTTTCCATGCCTCTATATGATCAACATGTGTGCCAAATTAAAAGAAAATCCGAGTCGGTCGTGCGACCCCGTATATATATATATATATATATATATATATATATATATATATATATATATATATATATATATATATATATATATATATATATATATATATATATATATATATATATATATATATATATATATATACAGGGGTTGGACAAAAATATGGAACACCTTGAGAAATGCTTGTTTGAAAAGAAAGATTGATTTTAATGAAATATGTTGGTGGCAATGGCGTTTTCGGTTACTGATGTCAACTATACACCTTCGCAAATATGCTGAACAGTTCAGTCGTAGTCGGAGCACATGTTATGTCAGCTTGGGTTTGCATTATGTCAGAGTTAACAGACTTCGAATGTGGGCAAATTGTTGGAGCACGTATGGTAGGTGCTTCCGTAAGCAAGGTAGCCTAGGTCTTTAGTGTTTCAAGAGGTACTGTATCGAAGATTTATTCCGCATATTTGAAATGCGGAAAAACATTATCCGCTAAATCGCAACGTGGACGAGAGTGCGTGCTGAATAATCGTGACAGACGATCATTAAGGGCAATTGTGACGAAAAATAAAAAGACCACAGCTGCAAAAGTTACTGCTGAAATGATTGTCGTGTTACCAAGCCTTGTGAGTACCAAAACAATTAGAAAGGAACTTCATAACCAGAGAATTGCTGGCCGTGCTGCAATTGAAAATCCATTGATCATTGATGCTAATTACCGTAACAAGAAAAAGTGGTGTTTAAGTCATAAAGATTGGACTATAGAGCAGTGGAAGAAGGTAATATAGTCTGATGAGTGTTTTTTCATATTGTTTTCCAATTTTGCCTGAGTTTACGTCTGGAGAACGCCATCTCAAGCCTATAATACAGACTGCTTGTTGCCAAGAGTGAAACATGGCAGGGGCTCTGTGATGGTTTGGGCAGCGATATCGTGGTTCTCTGCTGGCCTCATGATAACTCTGTCGGGGCACATGACTGCCAAGACTTATCTGAACATTTTGGCCGATCAAGTTCATCCCATGGTTCAAAATTTGTTCCCTAATGGTGATAGTATCTTCCAAGACGACAACGCCCCTGTTCACACAGCCTACATTGTCCAAGACTGGTTTTCTGAGCACGAGGATGATTTGTTGCATCTCCCCTGGCCACCACAGTCACCAGATCTGAATATTATCAAACCTTTGTGGTCCATATTGGAGCGGAAAGTGCGTTCTCGTTATCCACCGCTAACATCGTTATCTGAACTTGACACTGTTTTACATGAAGAGTTTTACAATATTCCCTTGGAAGGCAAACAGGAACTGTCTTTGTCCATTCCGAGAAGACTGCAAGCTGTTTTGAATGCTAACGGGTTTCTTACACCATATTAGGCAAGGAAACGAGTCGCTTTCAAGGTGTTTCCATATTTTTGTCCAACCCCTGTATATATATATATATATATATATATATATACCGATTTTGAATCGATAGCTTGATTTGAATCAAAGAAAATTTTGTGTAGTTGGGTCGAACCTAATCTGGCATCACTGTGAAGGCTACGCAGATCCCAATCACACCATTGCCATGCTGCCAGGTTCGGTTTCCCAAATTATACAACCTACGTCATTTAAAAAAAAATTGAAAATGCCCAAAGTCCATAAATATGTGCTTGCTTTAGTTCAGCCTTGAAATTAATTTCCTAAATTTATTAACCCATTTATGTCCAGTAGCCTAAAAACGGGACGCTTGTTAGTTACTGCATACAAAAACCTGTAATGGGTATGTCCTTTTAGTAAAGCTGTTTTTCGCAAGTCAAATAGTCCTTCTTCTTGAGAAAGCCAGTTAGAGCCGCTATTTGGACATCAGAGTTTATTTATTGACAGCTATTTTCAGACAAATCAGTCAAGTAACGATCCAGCATGGGCAGCCACAGAAAGTATTTTTTTTTTTCTTTTTTTGCGAACTTATTTTTCATAAAATTAAACTATATTAAACTGATTTGCTTGAAATCGATCACAGATGCCTTCTGTAATGTTACTTTGCAAAAGTAAAGTCAAGTAAGGTCGTATTTTGCTCACATATCTGCAAAATATCCCATAAACAGGACGTTAAATAACTTATTAAATATGGCAACGGCGAACAATTTTAAGCCTAAAATGTGTGTAAACCATTCCTAGTAAGAGTTTTAAGCAGATGAAAACTGGAAAAAAATGTTTAAAAAAAACTTGGGCATAAATGAGTTAAAAAAACTTACTTTATAATTGCCATTATTTTCGGCAACTATTAAAAAGCGGAAGTATTTTAACTTTATTATGACTATTATTTTTGGCAATAACGAAAAAGCGGAAGTATTTTAACTTCGTTATAAATATTATTTTTCATTGCTTTTGGCGACAGGTAATGAGCGGAAGTATGTTCACTTTGTTATGAACGTTATTTTTCTTTGTTTTTGACAACAATTAAAGAGCAACTTTGTCACTTCCGTCACACAAAAAGGCTTCAAATCAGAATTTCAAAGCCCTCGCATAAATTTACTAATCTATATATTATCGATAAATCGCTCATTTTTTATAAATCGATAAAATTTTATCGATATATTGTCTTTTCTTCTTATTTATCGACTTATTAAGACATCCATTTTAAGCTAGATTTATGAGTGTATCTATGCTACTACAGTTGCAATTCTAAGTTTCGCATACGTATACACCAGTCACTCATGCGGCCACTCTTTACACAAAGCATATTTATTTATATGCTCTTTCGTCCTAAGTCTAAATTTAGATTTTCGTACGTTTGTTATTTTTATTCACTAGAAATGCCTGTCATAAAACCGCGTTAATTACCTCAGATTCAAAATACGCAAAAAGCACGGAATCCCCATTAGGGAAGCACATTATGAGCATCATTGCATGTATCTAATTTTTATTTTGGTTGTGATGAATTTCGCAGAGACAAAAGATTATTTTTTTCTTCACATTGTCAGCGAATTTTATGATTTCTTGCATAAATCTACACCGCTCGCACTCAGAGACAATGATTTTTTTGATAATAAAATTTGATAGCGCTGGAGTACGTATACTGTATCCGTAACTCCATTTTTTTAAAAAAAGAATAGTGAGAAATCTTTTCCCACACTGGACTTCGAACGAGTGTTACTTGGTATTCATTTTGCCTCCTCCGAACAATACTCAGAATTTGAGTTTTGCATTGAAAAGGAATTTCATGCGTGCTTGTTTCTGAAAACCTTCATATTTTGGAGGAATAAAGTAAAAATGTATTTTTCTAAAAAATATATTCAAGATCACTTTTCTGCCCTTTTCTATAGCGACCTCGAGTTTGAATGCAGAATTGAATATTTTGTGCCAGAGATTCTCAATCGCGGAAAAGTTTTTTCCATATTCCGAAATTCTTACCTGCCTGCTTTAAAAAGGTTATTCTTATTCAAAAATAATGACTATAGCAATCTTCTCTACTAATAATAAAGCTGAAGGTTTGTCTCTCTTTCTTTCTGTCCTTCTGTCTTTCCTTCTGTCTGTCTGTTACGCGCGTAGCGCCAAAACCGTTCGGTCGATTTTCATGCCACTTGGTACAAAATTAGTTTGTAGCATGTAGTTTTGCACCTCGAAGCGATTTTTCGAAAATTCCATTTCGTTCTTTTTCTATTCGAATTCTTAGCGAAAATTCGATAAAATAGGGAAGAAATATTTCACACACATTTTCAAGTCTTATGTCATTCGAAAGCTTGGAATTTTCTGCACAAAATGAAGTTTTTTCGAAGTTTCTACGATCATCAGGAGAGCTGTAATAATTGTTTTTAGAATCCCGAAATTCAAGGCTTACCTTCAGTAAAGCAAGCCAAACGATTCTAAAATGGTTCAGCTCGATAATAAAATTTGTTTGAAAAGAGAGATGAAAAGAATTATTTTATCAACGGAAATCAACTTTTCATGTTGTTACCATGGTTACGTGTTCATACCTATTTTTGTTTCGTTCTTCTTCCAGCGTCGCCAGACGTAGTATTTTTGATACTACGGTAATATTTTTTCGGCCCAAATAAGGAGCGTAGTATTTTTCCGGCAACCCTGTTTCCAATATACTAATGACTTAATTAAAAGATTTGGCGGATTTTTTTTTTTTTTTTTTCATTTTCATAGATTTCGCATTTCGGCAACATTGATTTTGGCAACGTTTGGAAACAGTATTACTTTGTAATATTTTTTTTAGAGGAGGCGTAGTATTTTTGTTTCAATTCTCTGGCAACCCTGTCTTTTCCGGGTGAAAATGCTTTGGGACATTACTTGGCGCGTTTTTGCGTGTCTCGCGGAAGTGAAAGCTCTGAGAGAAACTACGCAAAATAGCCAGGGTTACCACGCTTGGCGCGCCTATCGCCCATTTAGCGAGAAAAGGGTACCTAAAGCACAGATTAACCAAATATCGTATGAATTGCGTTATTGCATCGTTCGTTTTGTTTTTAAAGCTAGGAAATAAAACTTTCTTCTTCTTTTAAACTTTGGTAAGATTTCTGTTGGTTTCTGTGAGCAACAAAATTGTTCTTATTTTCTCTTTTGGCTTATTTTTGTGCATCTTCCTTTGGGGTTGCATTCGAATGTTCCAAGGGGGTGTTTTACCCCTTTTATGGAGTAAATCAGTGTTCATTTCAATGCAGACAAAAGTGATATGAACTGGCCCGACCACTTGGCAATATATCGCCAAGCTTTTGGTCGTCAAGCATTTGCCGCCAATTTGGCGACATATCACCAAGTTGGCGAAAAAAATTGTTTTCTTTTTATATTTGGACTCAATTTGGCGCTATTGGCAATATTTTGCGAAAAATCCACTGAATGATGTTAAAATCGGCGATATTTAGGAGATTAATCATTGTAAAACATTTTTTTGCATTGTTTCGCGACAAACTAGAGATATAAATGTTTGAACTGTTATCTTGCTCACTCCAAGCACTATTTTATCACTTAAGGCATCTACTAAGAAATTTACACATAAAATTAAGTAGCGTGGGGTCCATACCAGATTTTTATATCATATTTTGAAGGAATTATAGTTGAATTACAACTAAAATAGAGCATTTTTTCTGCTATATCAATTATTTTACAAATGAAATTTTAATTTTATACCACGGGCAAAGCCGTGCGGGTACCGCTAGTAGTAATAATAATTGTAAAACAGCAGCCGAAATCTTAGTACTATGAAATTAGTAAAAAAAGACAACGTTAAAAAAGTACAAATAAATACGAATAAAAGAGCTTAAAAACTCAGCAAACAGCTGTTTCGGGGCTATAAACTGCAAGCCCCATCATCAGTGCATAAAAATAAAAATAAAAAGACAGGTTCACATGCCGGTTCACTTGTCAGTCTCCAGCATATGAACCTGTTTTTTTATTTTTATTTTTATGCACTGATGATGGGGCTTGCAGTTTATAGTCCCGAAACAGCTGTTTGCTGAGTTTTTAAACTCTTTTATTCGTATTTATTTGTACTTTTTAAACGTTGTCTATTTTTACTCAATAATAATAATATATGATATATACGAATGAGGGATGTAACGAGGGGTTATTGTACTCAAATAGTGCTATTTCTTCGCTGCAATAATTTCTTTCTGTTGACACATATGGTCATCTCAATAAAAACGATTTTTTTATCGTCCATAAATCGATTTATTGACTCCGCAGCCAAACGACTATCTGAAAAGGTATTAAGAGACTTAAGAATTGATATCCTCTGCCAACTCTACTCACAATTCCGGACTTTTAAATTTTTTCTTACTACTTCTTTGCAATTCTCTTTCATCAAACCTGAATGATGAATTGAGCGACGTTGCTGAACTACTTGACATAAAACGTTATTAACTTGGAGCACTAGAACGGGTAGAATTTTCTATCGTGTACAATGCATTTTTTTAATGCAAAAGACATCAGCTTCAACATGCATTACATCACACATTCCAGGTTCCCCCGTACCTACCACAACTCGTGGTTTAACCGGGATAGGGCCCTGAAGAGCGCTCTGTTCTTTTTGAACCAGAACCAAGGGTCGAGCAAACCCTTGGCCCAGCACCCATTTAGGTATCGTTTCATTTGGAGGACTTTGTGACCACGACATTTTTAACGTCCCCCAGCCACCATTAATTAAGACGGTGGATCTTCGATCGGCTGGGATCGAACCCGGGTCCTTCCGGTCACTAGTCTGACGCCTTACCGATTGGACTATCACGGCCCAGCTTCAACATACATGAGGACTGTGTACTAAGCGCCTTGCCTCCTGACAAGAACAGGACAGATTTACCTAACCGAGAGGTTGAAATAACAACCATGGGCAGGGCGGGACTCGAACCCGCGACCACTTGCTTGCGAGGAGAAGTTACGACTTGCTTTATCGTGTCCCCACTGCAAAAAATAAACTTGTTTTTACAGTATAATACTGGCAGCAGAGATTCCAGTTTAAAACCAAAATGCACAGTAACAAACTGTAAAATTATCTATTTTACAGTATACAGTGAACTCTCACTCATACGCCGGCCCTAGGGACCAACAGAAGAAGGCGCACAAATGAGAGAGACGTATAAATGAACAAGCCTATTTAAAGGACTAAAACGCAACATAGGTTCTAATGAGAGAGTGAATAAGAATGTTTCTACAGAAAAGGGACATATCACTACGGTTTTGCAATTTCTGTAACGTAACTGCGATGAAACTGAGAAAACAAAAGTTGTAGCATACCTAATTACAAACTGTTCCCTTTAAAACGACGCATAATAGATAAGTGTCCCTCTCCGAGCGCTAGTTCATGCGGAAAAAATGCCTTCCGTGAGTAATAAAGGCGACAGATTAAAGAGGAAAGTGAAGAAAAATGCTTATTTCTTAAAAGAAAATAAATACCTTTTCATACATTTTAGGGAAAATTCGACGTATAAGTGAAATATTTATCTAGAGCGACGCATAAACCAACGATACTATCATTATTTTGCTATGGAATGTGCTGGGACCATTTAAAATCGTAGTATAAGGGAAAAAAGCGCATAAATGATGCTGCGCATAAGTGAGAGTTCACTGTATTATTGAAAAATTAGCAATTTTACAATTTATTACTGTGTAGTTTACAGTTTTAAACTGGAACCTCTGCTGATAGCAGGGGCGGATACAAGGGAGGGGCGAGGGGGGCGACCGCCCCTCCCTTGAGGGACTCTTCTCTAGCAGTTTTTCGATTTCGAAGCTCAAAAAAGGCAATTTTAGATGATCCTCGATGATACTATAAGAAGTGGTTGGAACTTGTGGCATTGATCTGGAATATTTTCGAAATTGAAGACCGAAACATGTAACAAACATATGTTAACTAGGATATGTGGTGAAAAAAAAAGGGGGGGGGGGGAGCAAGTAGAAAAAAAAAACCAATCGCCCCTCCCTTGGAACATTTCTGGATCCGCCCTTGGCTGCTAGTATCATACCGTCAGCTGGGGTAACATTGGCCCAAATTTAAAGATTTGTAGTAGTTTTATCAGCGATATGTCTTTTGACATTGATTATATTAATTTTCAATACATCTTACTGTGTAAACAAACCTTGTATCATTAAATTAAAACCATATTGAGACCTCTCAATCATTTTGCAATATTATACTGCATTTTCTTAATGTTTGGGCCAAAGTTGCCTTGAATTGGGGAAACTTTGTCCCATACTTTTAAACCATATAAAACCTGCGATTAGTATAGATTGGGCTAAAGTTAGACAAGATAAAATTACCACCAGACACATTAGTTTGTTGTTTTGCCTGCTTTTAATTCAAAAACATCCATGAAATGGGTAGAAATAGGAATAAATGAAACAAACTTCATTTTAGGGAAAAATATTGTATTGTACAAAAATAAAAATCCAATTCAATTACAGGGAACCCATAGTCTGCAATTTTTATTAAATGTTGTTCGAAAACATGCTCTTCTTCATCACTAAAGATTCTTGCACGTCCCACATTTTTTGAATGAATCCCTTTAAGTTTGTTTTTTACTGTAGACCTAGGTATATTATACATGTTTTCTGCAGCTCTTTGGGTTAAGGCACCAGACTTAATAGCCTCTAAATACTCCTCTAACACTTCTGGTTTGTAATTGGACTAATTTCTGGTACCAAGAGGTTTTATCCGATTTCTCGGCATTTTTCCTGAAAAAAATCCAGTGTGCTTAAAATAAAAAGCTAAAAACTAGTGCTTAAAATAATAATAAAAATATTTAGGGTGGTTTTGTTAAACAACTGCTTATAAAATAGGTACCAATCAAGTTTTATATCGAAAAAATTGTACCTTGGGGTAACTTTAGGACAGCCACCATCTTGGGCCAAAGTTACCCCAACTCTGGGCCAAAATTGTCATGAAATAATAAAATCGAATTACTTTGTAAATAACAAAGGTAACAGCATTATTACACCAAAAATACTTGAAACAATTGAATGTATGATATCGTTATACACTTACCTACAAGTAGCTCTTCAAGAATTAGCGTTCACAAGTAAAAGTTGAGAGACAACAAATTTTACCACTTTCTCAAAGTGAAGATGGAGCAGCACTAGAGTGAATATGAAATATAGAAATAACCTCCACTTCATGAACAGTAAAGCCAGTGGTGCTACCTATCCAGTAAGGCATTGTCTGGGCCGATAACTCATCATTATGATTGCAATACGGGACAACAAAACTTTTTCTAACTTTGGGCCAATGTTACCCTCAAAGGGCCAATCTTACCCCAGCTGACGGTACTGTAAAAACAACAGTTTATTTTTTGCGGTGTACGTGTTTATGGAGGAAAGGTTATAACGAATCAAAAGTTTCCGGACATATCATACAGGGCCTTTCATTTTTGACAAATACTTTCGGAGGGGATTTTATAGGTCATGTAAAGCACACAAATCAATCGAGTATCCTGGTTTATCAACAATTGTTCCGAAGTTCGTGTGAAAGAAGCAAAGCAGGCTAAGATTTAAAAGCCCTTTTTTCCGAAGCGACTAAAAAGGCTATTAAAAGTAAGAACGCTTAAAATTGAATAGGAAACAAAGTTGCAAAAACTGCTAAAAAGGGCCAATAATAGTAGAGTGATAGTAATGCCTCAAGCTGACACTGCAGCCCAAGTAGGCTAAAAAACCACTCAGCATTTCTTAGATAACAAAGTCAGTAATATTTTTACCTATTTTTACCTTTAGTAACTAGAGCTCCGACGTAGACAATGTTTCCTCTTTTTTGTGTAACTGAAAAATGTAATTCGCACTCAATCGGGAAGCTGGGTCATTTTCGTGGTTGCTTTTTCAAAAGTATTCCAACTGAAGTTTGCAGCAATGACCCCTTCCTATTCCCCGAAAAGAGGGAAACATTTTCAATGTGATTTCCGAAAATTTCCAAGGGAAAACCCTAAAGGTCGAGACTGGTTGTCGCCACTAGCCATGAGGTCCATTGCCTCCCACCCCAATTTTGGGAAATCAATGTTTTTGCACCTAAACATTGAGTACAGACCCTTTGCACCCCCCCCTCCCCTAGAAAAATTCGAAAGGACGGGCCTGGTGGAGAGTTCCTCAAGGGAGGAACGATGGGGTAATGCGATCGAACCCCTCTCTTTCAACCGTCCCTGCTTGAAAGGCTAACCACTTTACTGTCGAATAACACTTAAACAAACAGCTATTGGAAATTTATTTTCTCTCAACTACTTCAACAAATTGTTGTCTTGTTATTGTTATGCAATCTTCCCTCAGTAACAACAAATAGAGAATTTATCGATTTGGCACGCCTCTTCCTATGAATTCTTCCTATTACTTAATACTTGAGACCCTCTGACCTAGACCGCGAATGGATTGCGTCACGAACACGAGAATCAACACAATGGCGGCGCAGTGGAGGGTGGTGAGAGAAACACACACAATGCCATGCCTTGAGGCGACATGACATAAGGCATTCGCGTGGTGACGTACGGAAGCGGCTCAAAAAAAAAAAAAAATAAAAAATGATGTGATGTGCCGAAGGTCATAAAGCGATTTAATTTACCTTTGGATTGAACCATAAAGCACGGCGTGGATAATTTTGGAGAGATTTTTTCCATTCTTTTCTTAGAGATCCGGGATGGGAACTCGCCTCTCACGTCAAAGCGTGAAGTTTGAAGAGCCTTGTATGATATTCATTCTGAAGACTAAGAATCAGGCTGATCCATAGGCGGTTGGTGCACCAAAACAGTGGGGGTCAAAAGGAACGTATGCATGGGGGTAGAGCTCCTTTAGAGGACAGGCTGACTTGTCCGACATTTTGGTTCCAGGACATTCTTGGATCCAGCCTTGTTACAGGTATTTGAAACACGTTAATACTATACCTGGTTGCTCTGGCGTAAAATAACTTATGGTTAGTTGGATAAAGCACCATATTAGGTAAATTTAAAAAGATAACTTATTTATCGAACTTAAAAACAGTTTGTTGGGAAATGTTTCATGAAATTGGGTCTATTTTCATATTGCACTTGTTTTAAGCCTGAGTTTGTGAAATGTTTTTCTCATTTCGACAAAAATAGTTAAATATCATCTATGCAGCTACAATTCAAGCTTAGCATCCACTTTTCTTCAGTGCGACTTGATTACAGATACCAGTGGTTCCATGCCCACCTTTTGGAACCAAAATTTCGGATGAGTCAGCTCCCCTGTTATAGGAGCCTTACATGGGGGGAGGAGCTAGGAGGCCTTTGAAGCCTTTTTTAGAATTTTGTTCCTTTTTGGATTTTAACACTGATGGTTAAATGACCTATTTAAAATGCGAAATATGGCCTCAAAAATTAAGACGGATGGCCTTCCGTAGACATCCGCCTCCCGATTCTTATAAAAGTCATTATAAAAAAGTTCCATTCTCATAAAAAACCTGAAAATAGTCTATCTTTTGGAATTAGCAGCTTTTATTTTCGTAAAAAAAAATCAATCCACTGAGTAAAAACGAATTCCAATCGATCATTAGTTTTTTACTCTGAAAAAAGGGAGGGGCAAGGCCCCTTTCGTTTTGAAAGTGAGGGGGAAGTCGCCCCCTTGCCTCCCTGTACGAGCCGCAAATGGGTCGATCAATTGACAATAAGCAATGTCTGTGGTTCAAAGAATACAGTATCATTGCGATCAAATTAGTTTGTAAATGTATTTTATTTATTTTACCTAACTCGGTCACTTGTACCAAATGTTTAACACGTTGATTTGCCTCACTACGCCCTACTTGGGAATGGCATTCTTTGTAATCTTTAAGGAACAGTTTTATTTTGGGGAAGAGCTAGAAGTCGCATGGTGTTAAATCCGGTAGGTAAAGCGGATTTAGAGAGACAGGAACACTTCGTTTACCAAAACCCGCCCAAAAAGGCAAATAGATCAAAGACCACTATTCACAACAAAAATTCCCAAAATCATCTGATTGATGAATTTGGGAATTTTTGGGCGACTACTGTTCTGACCACAGATTTGAAATCAGTTCAACACGTTGAAAGCTCAACTACGCAATAATTAGGAGCATGTCATTTTAGCTGACAGACTCGTCTTTCGGTTTGCTCGTAAGTGATAAATATGCAGTTTTTATACAGACTTGAATTCATACGTGGTAAACTAGCATTAATAAGGACATTTGGCTTAGAAGGAGGTACCAGTGAATCAAAATTGGTTGCTAGGCTTACCGTTTTAGCATACCTCATATCATACACTTTTTTATGTAACTCCTCGACAGTCAACGTATTAATGGGGGGGGGGGGGCGGTAAACTTTAACCCTTTTGATATCAGATTTTTTTTTCCACTGAGAGCAAAATTCTCTTCGATTTTGGGAGATTCATAAGGATTCGTCGGTATGTCTTATAGTAAGCATAACACTTATCGTCGGTTGAGTATAGTGTTTCTCTGAAAAGCCGAGCTATGACCTTGACAGTCATAAATAGCAGAAATTTTATTTTATGATCTCCCCAGCAGAGTGCCTCACTGAGACTTTTTTCTATGTCATCTGAACTAAAAAATATGAAGTGATTCAAGGTTATCAGACCTGGCTTTAAAATACATGGAATCATTGTAAATTGAGTTGTTTAGAGTCAGAATACGAGTGTCCATTTCTCGAAATATTTCGGTCAAGAAAGCGGGACAATGGATCAAGGGCGGATCTAGAAATTTTCCAAGGGAAGGGCGATTGATTTTTTTTCTTACTTGCCCATTTTGTTCTCCATGCATCCTTGTTAACACATGTTGATTACAAATGCTTTGGTCTTCCATTTGGAAAATTTTCCAGTCTCAGCCCCGAATCCGCGCACCCTTTTCCTTAATATCACCAAAGATCAACTAAATTTGCCCCTTTTGAACTTCAAAGTTGGGATCTAGTGGTCTTTGATCTATTGCTTTTAAGCCATTGGTAAGGGAGCTTAAAATCATTTTTCATAAAAAATGAACCAAACGGGTTTTTATTTCAAATGACTGAATTAGTCAAAGCTTAAACTGCTGTTCGAGCTAGAATTTTACATTTGTATTCTATTAGCTGCTAATAATTTAATTAGTTAATTGATATGAGTTTTGAAAAAAAAAAAAAAAAAGAATGCTGTGGTGCATGTCTTGTTGGCTTTTATTTTTTACTTTGATAGCAACAAAGTTTTACTTTTTAATTTGAAATGCTTCTTCAATAAGAAATGTTTCTTCCTAGATTGTTATACAAATGTGTATGTATCAATCCATACATGAGAAGAGCATTGATTGTCCCCACTCAACCAAAACACGGTATTAGTTCTACATCCCATTGTCAAAAAATTCTCCTCCGTAAAATAACAACTTGTTGTTAGCCTTTTATCAAAATTTATTATAGTAAACCCATAACTTACCATTTTCTCTAGTCTTCGTCAATGCCAGACATGGAAAAGAATGAATCCACAAAACTGTAAACATTCTTCCTAGAACTTTCTAGACATTTGCCCGGCTGTTTGAAAACAAAATCAATCGAATCACTAGACAAGAAGTGTAACCCAAGCCCCGACGCATAAATCTTTGGCACCTGACAACGGACACGGTAGCCATTTTGTTCTTCGTTGTCCGTAGCAGGGTGAGGAATTTTTATGTGATTAGTAAATGTGATTGAGGACAAAGCGTGAGTTATGGCGTCAACGCGTAGTGTAAAATCTTGTTTTCAATTGTTTAGATTAATCAAAAAGGAATAATGTTTGAACATACGGGGTGGTTCAAAAAAAAAAAAAAAAAAACGGTTTTAAACGTGTATATTTCTAAGAGTGGAATAGTACACAATCGAAATTTTTTTTCGCACTGATGTCATTTTAACCCATTAATGCCTAGCGTCTCTTTTTAGGGACGGTCCAAAAAAGGGTCTGAATTTCCCCAAAATGAACATTTCAACAAAATAATAGTGTTCAATGAGTACCTCGGTATTGTTTCAATTCGTCAGAAACAGATTGCAGCACATAACCGTTGTAAAGTGTGTTCAATAGCCGTTTTAATATGATCTTTATCAAAAATGACATCGTTCACAATCTCAAGAAAAAAAGCTAAGTTTTCAAAGTTATTCCCAGCTTCCCAGCTTCTGTTCATTGCTGATTTTATTTCTTCTTATAAAGTGTCTTTTTACCCGACTACGGCAAAGCCTAAAGGAAGGGTTATGTTTTTATCAGTCTGGCTATGTTTGTGGTTAAGGATGTTCCACCGTAGCTCCTAAACTATTCATTCGATTTTGATGAATGAGGTACCAATCGATTCGTTTTCGAGTCTCGAGTGTCATAGGCTACTTTTTATTAGAATTTAACTAGAGGAAAAATCGATTATTCCTAGACAAGCACCGATTTTTACCTATATTTTCGGAGCTAAGTGTGTTCAACAATGAATTTCCAGTGCAAGGCTTACCTAGATTTTATCATGAAATTAGTTCAAAGCAATATATATATATATATAGAAGATAGTTATTAAATATTTGTTTCAATTCATTATTTGGCACATACATTTTTCCAGTTAAACTTGAATTTCAAGGTTTTTATTTTGACAACACTTGATTCTCGTGACGTGAAAACTTGTATTTAAATAGGCAAAAGTTTCATTTTGAATTACATGATTTTTGTACATTACATGAAAGCTTGAAAGCTCGGAACCTTTGATGCGCTTTGACGAATGTTACATGTTTTATGGTGCCGTAAATCTCAAGAAGTATACTAAAAGGTAGAGTCCTATAGGACTCTACTAAAAGGTAAGCTACATTTTTACCCGACTACGGCAAAGCCTAAAGGAAGGGTTATGTTTTTATCAGTCTGGCTATGTTTGTCGTTAAGGATGTTTCACTGTAGCTCCTAAACTATTCATTCGATTTTGATGAATGAAGTACCAATCGATTCGTTTTCGATTCTCGAGTGTCATAGGCTACTTTTTACTAAAATTTAACAAGAGGAAAAATCGATTATTCCTAGACAAGCGCCGAGTTTTAACCGATATTTTCGTATCTAAGTGTGTTTTAGTTCAAATAAAAGTCGCAATCAACAATGAATTTCAAGTTTAAGGCTGACCCAGATTTTAGCATGAAATTATTTGTTATGCACATTTAATTTTGTAAGGTATATTCATTTGCTAATATACAGTGGAGTAAAATAAAAAAGTTTTAAAAACCTGTGACCCGACTACAAAAAAGCTCTAAAAAGTCAGAAATAATAACAAGTTTAAAAAACTATAACTAAAACTACAAAAAAAAAAAAAAAAAAAAAAAAAAAAAAAAAAAAAAAACACTGAAAGATAAGAAACAAGGTCGGTGCTATTTAATATCATCGTCTTATTAAATAAAACAAGACGTTTGATATCTTAGCTATACCTGTTTATTTAATTCTACGATTTGAACCCTCTGCCAGTTCCACATGAACAACATAATTTAATTCAAATGCTGTAGTCGTGCGTTGTCAACTACAGAAAAACAATTTGATATATTAACATAATAACCTAATTTACCATTCTTGTATATATAGATCAAACTAATATGTTTGCTTGTGTATCAAGTTTAAATGCTTGCTTTCTGTAGTTGACAACGCACGACTACAGCATTTGAATTGAATTATGTTGTTCATGTGAAATTTGCAGAGGGTTCAAGTCGTAGAATTAAATAAACAGGTATAGCTAAGATATCAAACGTCTTGTCTTATTTAATAAGACGATGATATTAAATTGCACCTACCTTGTTTCTTACCTTTCAGTGCTTTTTTTTTTTTTTTGTAGTCGGGTTATAGTTTTTTAAACTTGTTAAATATTATATCGTAGGCAGAAAATAATTTTAGTAAAAAAAGTATGTACCCTCTGGGGTGTATCGTAACTTTTAAGGGACGAATTTTCTTTCCTTAATAAAAAAATTATTTTTTACATAATATTTTTTTAATTATTTTTCCTTTCCATTAAACACTGTTTGTAACCAGCATACAAATATCTTTGGGAAAAAATGTCAGGCATTAATGGGTTGAAGATGTTCTACTCTGCTCGACGCTACACTGTAAAAAATGTATGTTTTTACAGTATGATGCAGCTAATTTTATAGTAATCAGGGCCCGATTAACCTGTGAAGTTAGGAGAAGCTCTGTCTTATTTTGAGGCCCCCTGCTTTTTGAGGCGAGAGGGTGAGGGGTGGGGGTCTATACTCTTGAGACATTGAAACAAATCTCGCTAAGGGTACATATCGTTTCTAAGAGCTGCTCAAGCAGAATTCAGGCTAAACCCCTTTCAGGCTGTTCCCTTCCTCCACTAATATGTTGAATTTTCATGCATAAAACATGGTTGCATTGCAATTGATTCGATGTTAAATTAGATTTATTACTTCACAGAATTAATAAAACATAATAACAGTACATTGTGATAAAGTTGGGTCAAATCCCACATTTAAAAATAGCTTGTGGTAGGATTCATGTTTAATGAAATGTGGCTTCACTTTTAAAACTTTCCAGAAAATTTTTATTGAACCAGTTCTAATATTTACAATTACCTTTAGATATGCATTTAAAAGCAGAAACTAGAATTTTAAATCACTAATAGTTTTCAGTCATTTTTGTGCCCATTGAAAATTTTTTAGGGAAAGCACAAGCTTCCCGTGCCTTTTGGGTAATTAGGCCCTGATAGTAATAACTTAAAAAATGCTAATTTCACAGTAATAAATTGTTGAATTGCTAACTTTACAGTACTAAACTGTAAAATTGCCAATTTTAGTTTTTGACCATGAATTTTAGTTTTAAACTGGAACCTCTGCTGCCAGTATTATACTGTTGTTCTTACAGTATAATACTGATAAATTTTACGGCAATAAACTAAAATGTCTTACTTTGTGATAAGAAACTGTAAAATTGCTTGTTTTACAGACTTTCCACTGTTTTAACCCATTAATGCTTAGCGTCCCTTTTTAGGGACGGTCCAAAAAAGGGTCTGAATTTTCCAAAAATGAACATTTCAACCAAATAATAGTGTTCAATGAGTACCTTGGTATTGTTTTAATTCGTTATTAACAGATTGCAGCACATAACCATTGCAAAGTGTGTTCTGTAGCAGTTTTTATATGATCTTTATCAAAAATGACATCGTTCAGAATCTCAAGAAAAAAAGCTAAATTTTCAAAGTTACTCCCAGCTTCCCAATTTATGCTAATTGCTGATTTTGTTTCTTCTTATAAAATGTCGTTTTAAATATTATATAATAGGCAGAAAAACATTTTAGTAAAAAAAAGTATGTACCCTCTGGGGTCTATCGTAACTTTTAACGGACGATTTTTCTTCCCTTAATAAAAAAATTATATTTTATATATTTTTTAAATTATTTTTCCTGTCCATTAAACACTATTTGTAACCAATATACAAAATATCTTTGGGAAAAAAATGTCAGGCATTAATGGGTTAAATAGGAACCTCGGCTCCCAGAATTATGCTGTAAAAACAACAGTTCATCTTTTGCATTGTAGTGGATTGAAGAAAACAGAAGTTGTTCTTGTTAGTGAAATAAATAAGAAAACACAGAAACTGACAAGTGATAGATGCAGTAGTCGGATCGTGAAAGCTGAGTCGCAGTAAGAAATTATAGTCGCCTCTTTTAGGAAAAACAAATGAAGTAAAATAAGAAACTCGAGAGTGATTATCATTGAAAATAACTACTATTTTATTGAATAGATTTGGAAACATTATGTATGACATTACCTTGGACCAGCCAAGAGCCAGAAAAAAGTATGCTCAAAACAAAAAAACATATAAAAATAAATGATAAGCAACAACAAATCATTTACATAAGCTTTTGCCCAAATGCTTTGTCATTTAAGTCTAAAAACGTTGCAAGAAAAATATTGACTTATACGTGATACATCCTTAAATTGTTTTGGATGAAGGTAAGGAAGGTTTAGATGAAATGTAATTACATTGAAGAACGAGGTACACACATTAGCTGTAACTTTAAGTCAATAAAACAATTACAGTCAAAAATGAAGCTTTAATTATTAGAAAAAATAGCTTAACTTGGCTGGAATGGGTGCGAAATTTGGAGTTCTATTTTCATAAATTTGGTTTAAAAAGTGGTATCATTTTCTCACTTGCGTTTCCAATTGCTTTTGATATGTGTTGCAATTAAAGATTAAGTATTCTAATTTCCCATTCGCTACCAGTTTTTTTTCCTGCTCTCTTTGGTATATAAGAGGATTTTTGCCTCCAACTTGTTCACTTTCGTATTTCATGCTGATGAGGGCAGAATAAGCCTTAAACTGCAGTCCATGCATCTAAATGTACGAGTTGGCGGCGTATTGCATGTTTCTGCCTTAGCCCTTGCTTAGGGGCGGTTACTCACTGCTTTAGAAAAGTAAGGTTTGTTAAATTACAGAGTTTTCGGATACTATCTTTCTCATTCTCGTCAGTTATAATTAGCGTATGTTTCATTGATGAATTAGTGGTAAACTTTCTATTTACGAGCTTCTTACGTCTGTTTGTCTTTGACGAGCTTCTACTTTTGAACTTCTAGCTCTAAAAAAAAAAATCAAATTGATTTGCAGTTGAAATGCTGATTGAAAAAAAAAAGTGGCTAGAGAGGAAAACTTTGTGTGTATTGGTACAAAATAAAGACATGTCATTTTTAAAGCTGGCATTTTTGTCGTGACATATGAAGGATTTTCAGACTATTGTTAGAAAATGGTAGCCAACTAGCTGCCTACTATTAGCTAAATGCCAGCATTGATAAGATTGGTTTTGTCTATTATTTGCTCCAATTATTTATAACTTCATGCGCTTTGAAGAGAATTCGTGATATTGCTTCAGCTCAAAAGTGGTTGCTCAATATTGTAGTTATTTCAGGTGAGAAAAGATGCAAAATGAAAACAAAAAAAAAAAAATAGATGTTCAGAGGAGAATACCAGTTTGGCAATATGTCACTGTTAAATGAAAAAGAAATTATTTCTCTATTATAATTAATCGTTCAATATTAGGATCTGAGTAAAAATTGAGCACGAACAAAATTGGTTATGGCGAAAGTAGAGGTGACATCTTCTATGGCTGTGATGACAATGTCATGGCTGCACGGTCACCGGCTAAAGTGGTTCCAATAATAGATGGGGATGAGCATCAGCGACTGAAGTTGAGGTGACAGTGGTAGAAATCGAGGTGATAGCGACTGAAGTTGAGGTGTCATTGGCTGAATTGAGGAAACTATAACTAGTTGAGGTGAAAGTGGTTTGAATTGAAGTGAGAATGGCTGAAATTGAAATGGAAGCGATTGAATTTGAGGTGCCATCGGCTGAAGTTTAGAAGACAGTGGCTGAAGTTGAGGAGCCATCAGCTGAAGTTGAAAAGACCAACGCCTCCTAAATACTAAATGCCTACTACTTTTTTTTTTTTTTTTTTTTTGCATAGAGCAAAATTTCTCCCTTGGTTCACAACGCACTGCTACCTATCGGAGTTCTTCGAGACAGAAAAATTAATGTTTGGTTGATTTCTAAACTTAAATTTAAAAATTAACCAATCAAAAAATTTTATTCGAATATTGTTTGGATTTATCACCATTACAACAGCATTATCGGATTGCCGCAAGGTGGCGCTCAGTGTGGAACAACTGTCTCCCGTATTGAGGCAAATGTCGTTGGCATTTAGTATTAGAAGGCATTGAAAAGAGAGGAGCAGAAGCTGAGGTACTGTTTCACCACGGATGCTGTGGAACTGGCAAACTCCCAGGTATGACGAGCTCATCTACATGAGGGGGCAAAGTAAAAATGTGATGCTCGAGTTTGTTCATTTCAATGTGTCTCTGTCTAACTTGGAGAATAACACACATCTGCAAAAGATGGCATCCCTAAAAACTAATAGATACGAACATTTCCGGCTGTAAACCGAATGTTAGATTTTTCGTCTTTTTCGTGGTCGAATAGTAACAGTGACTGAAGTTAAGGTGACGCTAGCTGCAAGATGAGGAGACAGAGGTCAAAAATCAGGAGACAGTGACTGAAACTGAGGTGGTATTGCCTATGATGTTTAGAAGACATTGGCTGAGATTGAAGCTATAATGGTTGCATTTGAGGGGACTGACTGAAGTTGAAAAGGCATTTTCTGAAGATGGGGTGGTATTGCCCATGATGTTTAGAAGACATTGGCTGAGATTGAAGCTACAATGGTTGAATATGAGGGGACTGACTGATGTTGAAAAGTTATTTTCTGAAGTTGAAGCGTCTGAAGTTGAGGTGACATTAGATATAGCTGCTGTGACAGTAGTTGAGACAATAATGTAGCTAGTTTTAATTTCTTTTTTCTCCTTTGGTAGAATGTGTAACTGCCACGCTGTTGTTTCTGTTTTTATATAAGTTTGTTGTTCCCTTGGCCCCTCTTTTCCGATCATAATATCTTAGTACATCATCATCCTAAAATAAGTTAATACAACGAATAAATAACACAGAACGATACGTTTGACACCCAGTAACTGCGTCATCAGCAAACAAAATCCGCTAATAGAACTAATTGTCATATTCGGTGCTATTGTCGGCTGTGGTAGGGGTGGTGGGGGTGTCTGTGGTGGTGGTAGAGTTCCTCTTCCTCTCCAACTCTTTGTGGTGCAGGTGAGAAACGACGGCTTCTATTCCAGCCCACGTCTCTTCCCCGGTCGGGATGATCTCCGTTCGGGGCAGAAGGAATCCGAACCTCCCCCGGTCCCTCAGCTCAACAGAGAAGCTGTACTTGCAGCCCACGACGTCGTAGACCCAATCGGAGGCGCTGCCGCTCGTTGCGTCTGGAAGAGAAATTGTTCCGCTTAGTGATCCGTCTTCGGCTATGCTAGATTGCAACTCAAGGAGATTAAAGAGGAGGAGCTAAATCTCTGCTACCTAAAAGTGGCAACTAATTCTCACCGCCACCAGAGGACACTACTTACCAAACCCTCCCTATTTCCTAAAGGAATCAATGTAAATGATACTGAATCTGTCATCTTTTTAAATGCTGCTATGGGAAAGAAAATATTTTTTTTCGACTGGATTTTGGTGTAAATCTTCGATTGAAATTATGAATTAAATATGAGTTTCATCCCACGAAAGTAGGTGGCACATTCTTTGAGAAATAGGTTTAATCGAATGCACTTAAGAACTTGCCAAATCATACAGAATCTCATTTTTTAAGGACTGCTGTTGGCAAGAATATTTTTTTAATTGGACTTTTGCTCAAACCATCGATTAACATTATGAACTAAATATATTTGATAAATATAATTAAACTAATTATTATTTTGTTTACTAAATATATTTAATTAATAACAAAATTAAATACTGACATAATTAATTTTTTGCCACATGCTTAATTTATCAACAATTTCGAGAACTGATTCTCAGCAAAAATAACATCGTACAATGCAAAGAAAATGTCGCATACAGTCGCGTATATGTCAAATTTGGCAAGTAGCTAGATGCGGTTGATTAAACATCTTTCTTGAAAAATACGGCAAATTTTCAGTGGGATCAAAGTCATATTTAGTTCATAATGTTAATCAATGGTTTACACCAAAATCCAGTTGAAAAAAAAATATATTTTCTTTACCATAGCAGCATTTTAAAAGATGACATATTCAGTATCATTTACATTGATTCCTTTAGGAAATAGGGAGGGTTTGGTAAGTAGCGTCCTCTGGCGGCGGTGAGAATTCGTTGCCACTTTCAAACTAGCGCATCCGTAGAACATTTCTCTCCTTCTTTCTACTCCGTGTTGCAGCTTTTAAAGAAGAATTATAAATAAGCTTAGAGAAAATAGTTCAGTGCTCGAATTCTGAGAGAAATTAGGCAGTACGCTTTAGAAATGTGAATAGTTTCTTAAACTTTTTGACACATTTGGGTCATTCCATGGAGAGTGAGACATGCAAGTCATTTTTAATTTTTTTTTCAATCAACTTTTTTTGGATAAGTTTTATTTGATTTTATCAAAAATATGTTAAATTCTATTGGCAACAGTGTTTCTTTCAGATAGCTTAAATTAATTACTAGGAAAAAAAGTAATATTGAAAGAATTTTTGTGATGCGTAACCTGAGTTACCAACAATGTGTAACCTGAGTTACTGAGTGAATAATTAATGAAAAAAAACTCTATGTAGTTGTCTACGTTCAAATATAAGTTTTAAAGTAGCTTGAGATCTATAGATTAATGTACAATGCTTTGTATCAATCAAAAATTTTAACAAGATCAGAATTTCAAATTCTTAGTGAACTAAGTATGTCAGATGTCTGTTTTAGGTAATCTGAGTTACCAAAAGAAATTAATTTATTGGTTAACTAGCGGTACCCGCACGGCTTTGCCCGTGGTATAAAATTAAAAGTTCATTTGTAAAAAAATGATATAGCAGAAAAAATACTCTATTTTAGTTATAATTCAACTATAATTCCTTCAAAGTATGATATAAAAATTTGGTATAGACCCTACACTACTTCCTTTTACGTGTAAATTTCTTAGTAGATGCCTTAGGTGCTAAAATAGTGCTTGAAGTGAGCAAGATAACAATTCAAACATTTGCATCCCTAGTTTGCCACGAAACAATTCAAAAAAATGTTTTACAATGATTAATCTCCTAAATATCGCCGATTTTAACATCATTCAGTAGATTTTTCGCAAAATATCGCCAATAGCGCCAAATTGAACCTAAAAAAAAATTTTTTTTTTCGCTAAATTTTTTTTCGTCAAACACTTGGTGACCAAAAGCTTGGCGAGATATCGCCAAGTGGTCGCGCCAATTCATATCACTTTGGTCTGCATTGAAAGCACTGATTACCCCATAAAAGGGATAAATCACCCCCTTGGGGACATTTGAATGCAACCCCAAAGATAGGTGCACAAAAATAAGCCAAAAGAAAAAATAAGAAAAATTTTGTTGCTCACAGAAACCAACAGAAATCTTACCAAAGTTTAAAAGAAGAAGAAAGTTTTCTTTCCTAACTTCAAAAACAAAATAATACATTTTCCGAAATGACATACTTTAGAAAGAACGTTGCAATATCGCAATAAGATTGAAGTAAATATACTGAAATAGAATTGAATGCCAAATTGTAAAAAAATCGCCAAAAAATTAATTTTTAATATTGTCTTTCATTATTTATTAAATGCAATTATTGCTGCAAATCACAGTCCAACAATAAATAATCACATTGCAAAAGTATATTTGGAGCAATTTTTTCTTTTAAACTCAACTGATCCTAAAAATTTTATGTATTAGTCATAGAAATTTCGTGCATTATTCTTCACAATGATAATAAAAACAATAAACATCGACAAAGATCAACCAGCAAACGATAAATTAAAAGCTAAATTCGTTCACTCAAGCCATTTGCTGCAATTTATATTGAAATAAATTAATAATGAAGTAAAATATGTTTTGCAGACGATAAATTTAGAATGGTATCCTGTATTTTAAGGAAAGGACTCGATTTCTCATTTGATTGACAGGTGCCATCTTAAGGCTTGGAGTTTGGATTGTTACAAAAACAAATACATTTTTAAAATTATTAAGGGAAAAAGAACGAAATAAAAACGTAACCATGGTAACAACATGAAAAGTTGATTTCCGTTGATGAAATAATTCTTTTCATCTTTCTTTTCAAACAAATTTTATTATCGAGCTGAACCATTTTAGAATCGTTTAGCTTGCTTTACTGAAGGTAAGCCTTGAATTTCGGGATTCTAAAAACAATTATTACAGCTCTCCTGATGATCGTAGAAACTTCGAAAAAACTTCATTTTGTGCAGAAAATTTCAAGCTTTCGAATGACATAAGACTTGAAAATGTGTGTGAAATATTTCTTCCCTATTTTATCGAATTTCCGCTAAGAATTCGAATAGAAAAATAACGAAATGGAATTTTCGAAAAATCGCTTCGAGGTGCAAAACTACATGCTACAAACTAATTTTGTGCCAAGTGGCATGAAAATCGACCGAACGGTTTTGGCGCTACGCGCGTAACAGACAGACAGACAGAAAGAAAGAAAGAAAGAAGGACAGACAGAACCACCTTCAGCTTTATTATTAGTAGAGATAACTATTTTATAGATTAACATATTTTGCAATTTCTAAATTAGTTAAAAGTACTTAAAAATTAAAAAAAATTCAATAACCTTTCCAAAACATTTTTTTTTCATTAGAATAAGTGTTAAACCAGGCACAAGTGTATCAAATGTAACCTGAGTTACCATGGAATGACCCATTTGTCATTTAAATATAGGGTTAGTGAAAGTATAACAAGTTACGACCTACAATTCAAGAAATAAATAAATAAATAATAATTAATAAAAAAATAAACCTTAACTATTTTAAGAACTTAATTTCATGACTATTGACACAAATTTAAAAATAAATATCATTTTCGTTTTTATTCTGTAAATGACCAAATTTAATATTTGTCTTTATGAAGATCTAATTTGAAAATTACCCAAATTTCGCAATTAAATAATTTCAGTTATTAATTATAAAATGGATTAAATTAACAGCAAGAAATGTCAGTTAGTGTGAGTTTTAATCAAAAGCTGCAATAGTTAATCAGAATGTGCCAAATAATATAGACAACTATAATTATTTGTTGTCTATATTATTCAGTTGATAAGAATCTTAATACTATTATAAATGCGAAAGTTTGGATGTTTGGATGTTTGGATGTTTGGATGTTTGTTCCTCTTTCACGCAAAAACTACTGAATGGATTTTAATGAAACTTTTACCATAATGTAGCTTATACATCAGAATAACACATAGGCTATAATTTATAACGATATTCGAAAAAGTTTGATTGGTAGCGCTTTTTTCATTCCAATTTAAGGTACATTTTTCGCATAAATCCGCGAAGGCTTCCAGCAAAGTAATTCAGTATTTAGTGCATCATCTCAACTCCCTGTCGATAGCTAGAATTGCGTATATCATTTCCGCTTTTTGCATTAAATGTTCAAGGCTTTTCTCAAGTCAAATCAAAAAGTAATTTTTTTTCAGCTTCATGGTTTTTACATAGACATTGGAAACGAACGCGCCAGCTCTTGAACGAGCTTTTACTCTATGATTTGTATTTTAAGGGCCGAATTCAAGTGAAACACCATTGCAATCGCTTCGAGGCGATCGTATATTGCAACCGCTACTGTAAGTCGAATTCAAGTGAATTCGTTTCACTTGAATCCAAATTTTGGAATTTGCGATTGCATTGGTAAGTTGCGATCGTCCGTGTTTCACTTGAATTCCTGCCTAAAACATTAGTAGATTGTTCACGGCGTCAATTATTTTCTCGAATTTTGTAAATATGTGTTTTAGAGTATCGGTAACGTAACCGCTAGAAGAGATTGGCAACTAATAAATTGATTAGGTTCATTATTTTCGAATTTGATGGAGCTTTAAATACAACTTAACGGTATTTCTTAAATTTCTTTGCTTTGATTGGTCACTTTCTCTGGTACTTATAATAGGGCAGTTCCTTAGTATCCGATTAAACAGGAATTTTGCCAAATTTGCTGCAAGATTTTAATAACTGAGATTCTCGGCGATTTTTTCAACTGACGCCTATTTTTGTGCCGAAGACTATGTAATAATACTTTACTTTTTACACGACGTAGCCAAAATAAACCGATTATTGTCTGATATTTATCGACTGCAGCAAAATATCCATCATTGATATAATACTCCCACATTTGAAAAGTTCAGTTTTTTTTCTTTTGTTTTCCGATTCCGAATGTATCCATTAAAAACCTTTTTAAAATTATGTCAAAAAGTAAAGTAATCCACATACTAAATTAATAAAACCCTTAAACAAGACTAAAATTACCACTAATTTGCATTTTTGCATAAATAACTGCTAAATGTTCCCTATTAATTTCGAAATCATTTAGGACAAAAACTTTTAACGTCATTTTGTGGTCAGCAATAGTATCTCAGAATTTGACAACTATTTCTCTGTGACAAAAATTAGTGACATAATAATACTTAATGTATTTTCATAAAGTAAGTAGGGGAGCAAAATTATCCTAGGTATCCCAAAACAGTTACGCAAAAATTTGGCGACATTTTAAAAATCGCCAAGCGGTGTGTTCTGAGTTCTTTCAGTTCAGGAAAAAAAAAACAAAGGTGAGTATATAAATTGTTTCTCAATATTATTATTGACCCAGGCAACGCCGGGTATTTTTGCTAGTTATTATTATAAAAGAAAAAAATGAATGGGTTCTTTCAAATATTTCAAATTATTTTAATAATTGACTCAAATAATTTATCAAAAAATAACTTCAATTAATGAGAGTTATAATAATGAGCGCAAAAAATTAGTGCTTTGTCAAACGCTATAAATAAATTTATTTAATCAATAATCATGAGCGAAAATAGTTTTGGCCGTATTCAAATGATTTAGATAATATATACTGACTATTATTAAGACAGCTAACTTAACTGCAAGTAATTTAGCATTGAATTCATTAACTGCAGTTAATTATGATTTAACTGCAATTAGTAAAAATTAGTATTTTCAGCGAGGAAATGGCTTATCCCATTCAGACAATCCATTCAGTAATTATTTACTCATTTATTTAAGGGGGTCCGGGACACATTTTGAAAAAAAAATAATTAAACAGTTTAGAATTTTTAAATTTTTTACTCTGATTCACCATCTGTTTAAGAAGCAAAATCATAACAATACATGACAATTTTTTTTTTAATGAAATCTTTTTTCAAAAAAAGGGAGGTCGCTTTAAATCGCAAAAACTTAAAATATTCCTGATCAATTTTCATTTTTTTTTCATAGATGTGAAGACAAATATACAAGCTTTAATTTTTATACGGCAATTTTAAAAATAAAAAATTAAAAATTTTTGAGTAAAAATTTCGAAAAATTCAAAGGTACTGTTCTTTCAAAAAATCATATTTTTTGAACTAACTTTTTTTTTAATTTGCGGAATAAAAATTCAAGTAAACTGTTTGAAAATGATGTTCTCCAAATTTCAGAATGTTATCTTTATTAGTTCTTGAGTTATAAGAATTTGAATTAACAAATCCGGAAAATTTGCATCATGGCGAAAAACGCATTTAAAGTTTTATAAACTCATGTTTGTGAAAATTACAACACCATGAAGGACTTGCGCGAATTTACTGAAATTTTCAGCAAATGCAAAGTAGGGTACGATATGCAAATGATTAAAATTTTAGACGCGTAGCACATGCGTAAACTGAGCAGCGCCCTCTGAACGCCGGATTTATCCGAATAAATAGACGGCTGCAGCAAGGCGTGTATGGTTATAGGTGGTTATCTGCTTGTGATAAACGTTAGATCAGACGTTGCTTATGCCTCTTCGAAGAAAAAGAGCGAGGTTTCAACAACTTACGGAGTTGGAACGGGGAAGGATCATCGGCTTTCGTGAAGTTGGATTGTCTTATCGTGAAATAGCCGCTCGTGTGCAGCGTAACAGCAGCACAGTGATGCGTGTTTGGAAGCAGTGGACGGACGAATGTCGGACAACTCGTAAATCCGGAAGTGAACCCCGAAATGTGACGTCATCGCGCGATGATAGACACCTGAACCGCATGGTACTGACGGACCGTACAGCTTCTTCCAGACAACTGGCAGCACAGTGGTCAACAGCTACAGGTGTTTCAATGTGTGCTTCATCAATTCGTAGACGTCTGCTGCAGCATAGACTGCGCGCAAGTACTCCTTTAAACAGGATCCTAACGCTAAACCTCACGCTAAACCATCGCCTCCTTCGACTACAATAGGCCAATCAGCATAAGAACTGGCTTGATGATTGGCAGTATGTTGTGTTTTCTGACGAATCCCGCTTTAATTTGTGGTACCATGATGGCCGCATTCGCGTCCGACGCAATGACGCTGAACGCCACCTTCCAGAGTGCATGATCGAACGTCACAGTGGGCGAACACCTGGAGTCATGGTCTGGGATGCCATATCATATCACGGACGATCTCAATTGCTACGAATTGTGAGTAATCCAAACAGCAACCGGTCATCAGTGAAGTTCTACAGCCCCAAGCCGTCCCCTTCCTTCAAAGCTTGCCTGGCGCTGTATTTCAGCAGGATAATGCCCGCCCTCATGTCGCTAGGGCTGTTCAATCCTTCCTTGCATCGCAGTAGGTGCAGCTTCTTCCTTGGCCAGCGTATTCACCGGATATGTCGCCGATGTAACATGTCTAGGATTTCGTTGGTCGGCGTCTCGTTCATGATCCTCGTCCTGTTGCTTCTACAGACCAGGTTTGGGTACGCATACAAACAGTATGGAATGTTCTTGATCAGGCAGACAATAAAAATTTATTTGACCCCATGCCACGTCACGTAGCAGCACTTATAGCAGCGCCTGGTGGCTACACAAAATACTAATTCAATATTTTTTTTTTTTCATTGTTTGTTGGCTCTTTCTAAGTTTAATCATTTATTTGTACCACTATCACTCAGCTGTGTATTAAATTTCATTCAATTATGACGATTCCTTCATGGTGTTGCAATTTTCATAAACATGAGTTTATTATTTAGTATATTATCATATCATCATATCTTTCGTTCTGATAAAGATATATATACAAGATTCAAACGTCATTTTAAAGAGAAAAAAAACAAAATTTTTTGAAAAAATAATAATAATATTAAAAAAAATGACGAATTTTGTGTCCCTGACCCCCTCAACCCCAAATAATGTCAGTTATGGAGAGATATTGCAGTAAGCAGAAGTAAAAGTTGAGTTGAAGAGGTTTACTCAAAGAATTGAATCAAATATAATCAAATAAGTGTTAGCTCAAGTGTCTTTATGAAGTAATCTTACACAGAGTAGATGCTGAGGGACCGTATCTGTAGGGCATTCCATTAATTGCTTCAACTGCAGAAACTGCAACGGTCAGAATTTCCATCTGTAAAATTGTAAAAAGTGCAGAACGGTGTTATAGCATATTTAGAAGGTCTAGCAAATGAATTTTCACACAAAGTTTTGCATTAGAAACATGTTTAAAAAAGAAACACCCGAGCCCTTCTTTTAAAGGCTCATTACAAGGGATAGTTTTAGAGTGTGAATTCCTTTTAATATTTCTGAAAATTAACACTAAATTGTAAAGTCATCAATTGAACCATCGAAGAAGCAATAATGAAACAAAGTATTAAATAAAACAGATAAAATTATTTTATGTCTACATTTTTTATTTATCGTCTGCAAATTTAAGCTTATACATTTCATTAATGCCGAGATGTCAACTCTGTGTCATTGCTCTATGTTGCTCCAAAGAAGAAAGTAAGCAGACGAATGAATGCCGTCCGGATTTTAAAGGCGAGACGGATGCCATCCGACACGAATGGCCCGACAAACGATATCGTTCGGTCGAAGACGACACAGTCGTCCATGAATTGAGAGGTGGAAAGGCGCATAGCATATTTTAACCCATTTATGCCCAAGTTTTTTTTAACATTTTTTTTTCAATTTTTTGTCTGCTTAAAACTCTTGCTTGGAATGGTTTGCATACATTTTAGGCGTAAAATAGTTCGCCGTTGCCATATTTATTAAATTATTTAACGTCCTGTTTATGGGATAGGATTTTGAAGATATTTGAGCAAAATACGACCTTACTTGGCTTTACTTGTGCAAAGTAACATTACAGAAGGCATCTCTTATCAATTTTAAGCAAATCATTTTAAAATTGTTTAATTTCATGAAAAAAAAACTTACTTTCTGTGGCTACCCATGCTGGATCGTTGCTTGACTGATTTGTCTGAAAATAGCTGTCAATAAATAAACTCTGATGTCCAACTAGTGGCTCTAACTGGTTTTCTCAAGAAGAAGGACTATTTAACGTGTGAAAAACAGCTTTAGTAAAATGATGTACCCATTACAGGTTTTTTTTATGCAGTAACTACCAAGCGTCCCGTTTTTAGGCTACTGGGCATAAATGTGTTAATGCATTTTGCGTGCACCAATGTCGGATGACGACAATCGTGTGCGATTTATCGCTGTCGTGTCGGTGAGTGGAAAAGCGCTCTAGGGTCATTCCATAGAAATGTCAACCTCAGCTGAAGAAAAAAAAATACTGAAGTGAAAAAAGTATAAAAAAAATTAATTAATTAATTAAAATCATGCAACACAAGAAGTTAAAAAAATTGAAAAAGTATTGCAATTGTCACTGAGATTAGCCATAATAAATAGTTTGTAGTGTATTTGCTGCTTGTTATTCGATGGTTACGTTAGTCACACTCCATCTTGAGTAAAAGTGCCACTTAAGACTAAACAAAATTAAGATTTAATAAATGTGTTTTATGTTTTTAAAAGCAAACTTGATGCATTTTTCAAATATCTTATTCAATTTTCAACACTTGCTGAACTTTGAGAAATTTTTTCCCCACAACATGAGCGTTCAGGGTTGCAAAAATGTTACGTTAGTCACGCTGCTATTTTGGTTGAAAAAATATCTACTGTCAGTAATTTTGTTTTAAATTCTCAGCAGAAATGATACATAGATACCATGTACGTTGTAAATCCATGAGCAATAACTAAAAAATATTCTTTATCCTCTGAATGTTACGTTAGTCACTATGGAATGACTCTCTAACAAAATCCAAACTCCCGCCGAAGCGACGTTGCATAATACTCACGTGCTCGCCGTAGTGCGGCGCGCGCATGGTGGTGTACCCGTGGGGTGTCATCCAGAGCTGCGAGAAGGAGTGGAGGGTGAAGTAGGCCCGCAGCCGGTCCTTGAGGGCCATCACGCCGTCCCTGATGGCCGAGCTCTCGGCCTCTGAGAAGGGCTGTTCGCCCTTGAAGATGGGCGAGCAGGGCGTTGAGCTGGTGCTAGGACCTGCAACGGATAAAGGGTTAAAGAGATGCAGTGAAACCTCCCCGAGCAGAGACCCCTTCGTTCCGTGAAGGTTTGGCCGCTTTGAAAGGTTTTCATTACAATTGAGAGATTATTTCTATCAGGAAACTCAATAAAAAAAAATATGATTAGTTGGTGGAAAAAATTTTAATTGATAATCTTAAGTAAAGAGTTTCAGGCATGATTTGTACCATTTTCGCTGGAATGACCTAGGTACATATGCACGTGCTGACAGGTCGAAAAAACTGCTCAACATTCATTCGGGGATGAGCAAAATTCAATTTTAGACCCAAATGTGGGTGAATTTTTTTTTCGCGATCACAATACTTCCTTTACTACGAAAAAGAAAGTAAAAAAGCCGAGTACCAGTACGATTTCAAAGTGAACACATTCTAAGCAAGTTCAATCAACCGTAACTTCATGAAAACTCTTAACGTGCTTTTCCAAAATGTTTTGGCAGAAATTGCGTCAATAAACTATAGATATGTAATAAATAAAAGTTCGTCAAAAGATTTAGTAAGATATTACTCACCTCCAAAGAAAATATCAAAATTCCTGTTGGGGTCTGTCCCTCTGCACAGCAACACACCGGGGAAATTAGGATTGATGGCTCTATTTTTTCTCCACAGACGATTCTAAAAAACAGATTAAAAAAATTATTCGATGTAATTCTTTGTAAACAAATTGTGGATTTTTTAAATCGCAATTCAAAACACCTATGATTTAGAACAAGTATTTCCTGTTTTTATAGCACAATACAATATTTGGGGTAAATTGTTGACTTTTCAACTGTTAATTCATTTATGAAATATTTTTTTGTAATAGGAAAGATCAACAGACTGATAGGGCATAACCGTAACAGGAATGGACACAAACAGTTCCAGATGTGGCAAGTGGGTCAGACATGTAGGACTTATTTGGAACCGTAACCGGAAAAAGACCCGGATGACAGCGGTCACAAGATGAAAAATATACATTCGACTCCTAGTCTGACCAGTAGATAAACTGTTTTGGTGGAGCTGGGACTCCTTCTATGATGAAGTTTAAATTGAATTTGCAATATAGTCAAACCTGTCTATCTCGAATTTCACGGGACAGAAGAAAAATTCAAGATAAGGAGGTTTCGAGATACAGAGGTTGTGATAAAATTTGCAAAAATAAGCAATTGGAACAAAAGTCAAATATTTGATAGATTGTTTTTCATTGATATTGTTGAGCATTTTACTGTACGACATGTTATGGGTCTACGTTTTACTACTTGGGATGACTATATCGGTAGCAAGTGAATGCATACCTTCAAGTACGAACATAGTCTTTGAATGATTGTGCAGAAGATGATTTTTGCCTCCAAGTTATACCACAGATAAAGGTGGCTGGAGATGAAAGTCAAAAATGAGAGTCGTCAAAATTCGAGATATAGAGGTTTACGGGAAAAATCATTCGAGATAAACATGAGATAAAACATTAAATTTATGCTGTAAAAGCAGGGAAATTGAAAAATTTCCACATAGAGAGGTTTTCGAGATAAGCAGGTTCGACTGTATTCATAATGTTTGTAGTGCACACAAGATTATATGCATAATCCCAGAGAATGTAAATAAAATTTAAAGATAAATGAGAGTGTAAAGCAGTGAGTAACCGCCCCTAAGCTTTTTATAAAGAATCTTTGCTTTATAAGAGGTTTTTTGCCTCCAACTCGACTACTTTCGTATTCCATGCTGATGAGAGCATAATAAGCTCGAAACTGCAGTCCATGGATCGAAATAGCCGAGTTGGCGGTGTATTGCATAAATGAGAGTGCCATTTTTGCATAAGGCGGTATGGCGAGGCGAGAAGTTCACAATGTCGCCTCGATATGATGATAAGGCACTAAGAAAGTTCACAGACAGATCAAAATTTTGCAACATTTGAAATTTCTACGATATCGAAGAGTAACCGCAGTTTATGACCAGGGGTCAAACTCACCCAGTTCCAGGTGTGCAGGTACCCGTCGGGATTGACCAGGGGCAGTATGTACCAGTCGTGGGTGTCCACCAGGTTGGTGATCTTCTTGTCATTCCCGTAGTTGAGCAGCAGGTGGTTGATCATGTAGAGGCCGGTGGCCGGGGCGATCCACTCCCTGCTGTGGATGCCCGCGTCAATCCACACGGCGGGTCTGGTGTCATTGCCGCCGGAGCTGATCTGCAGAGAGAAGCATTCGTCGAGCACTTTTTTTTACTTTTTTTTTTACGTAGTGCAGGAAGTATTGTGATCGAGAAAAAAATTTCACTCAAATTTCGGCCTAACTTTCTATTTCCCTCACCTCCGAATGAATGTTGAGTGGTTTTTTCGACCCCTCAGCACGTGCATATGTACCTATGAACATATAAACAGCAGAAACATTCTTTTCGACCACCCCCGAGTAGATTACGATGCGTTTTCTCGTGATGTCTGTATGTATGTATGTATGTATGTGCGTATTGTACTTATGTATGTATCTCGCATAACTCAAAACCGGTGTACCGCAGAACAATCTCGTTTGACATGTAGGTTCTGAGGGGGGTCTAGTTGCTCACCTCCCTTTTTGGTTGTATTCGAACAATCCCAAGCGGTTCTTTTACCCCTTTTTGGGGTAAATCTAGTTTTTCAATGCAGACTATGAAGTGATGTTATGATTTGGCAACAATTTGGCGATGAATCGCCAAACATTCAGTTGCCAAGTGTTCGTCGCAAGTTTGGCGACATCTCCCCGAATTTGTGACAAATTTGGCGAAAAAAGATAATTTTTAAATTTGGGTTACATTTGGCGATATTAGCGATAGTTCGCGAAGAATCCACCAAATGATGTTCAACTCGGCGATATTTAGACAATAAATCATTGTAAAACATTTTACGATGTTTTTTTATGCTATCAGAAACTCTTTTTCCCCAAATTTTATGGTCCGTAAATGTTTAACGTTTCATGAAGCATGAAATTTCGCTTATTGGAGAAAGTTCAAGAATTGCTCAAATTTTTATTCCTCGTCAAATTGGTTGTGCAACAGTGGCCACGGCTTATAGGAACCACGTTCGCTCCCAGCAGTTTTGATGCAGTAAAGCGACTCTTTCAATAAAGCTGGACATTGTTCTGTTTTTGGCGAGTTCATACATTAAAGCAGCTGAATCAATTAACCGGCGTCCACTGCAATTACTTCAAAACTCTAGCGCAGTCAGAATGTGTTCAATGAGTCCCGAGGGGGAGGAGGGTAGCAAAACCCGATTATACATATAAAAATACCGTACTTCTGATGAGATTTTGACATTCTCGCTTTTTGCGGATCTCTTCAGTCCTGCCGGCAAGAAAAGGCTTGCTGGTTAGCAGGGATAATGCTATAAATGCTATTAAGATATTATGGGGCCCTAGGCCAAACACTTTTTTGGGGTCCCCTGTACTGAGGCTTTACAATTTTAGGCATTGGATAAAACAATTTTAGACATTGATTAGAGCATTTTTTTCGATTTGGGGGCCCCTAAATTGTGGGGGCCCTAGGCCATGGCCTTGTTGTCCTATTCAGTAATCAGGCCCTGCTGGTTAGGCGCTCCTTAAGACCCCTTAGGATTGGCCCTAACAGTAGGTCTCTTCCTTACCCGGCGCGAAGTGAGTAGTGAGAGTGGGGCAGGTCCCTGTCTCTGCTATCTCTTACGCTTTGTTCCCCCTAAACTCCAGTAATTTTGCACATACATTTAGCCCAGTCCTTCCATTTGCTTCATGTCTGCTCAATCATGTTCTCTCTCTTTCACCCAAACAGCGAAAAAGAGCTTCGCTCTAGCGCAATTTTTTCTCCCGATCTGTATCTATAACGAGATTTTGATTTCTCATCTGCTGTCCATTGCGCATTTTATTGAAACCAAAATAGAATATTTCGTCTAAGTAAAGGGTTTTTGATAAGTAATCAATCTGTTTATCACATTTTCTAAAATAATTGGATGGCATTATGCAAAAAGGAGTTAACCCGCAAAAATAAAAAAATGAGTTATCCAACTCTGATGGTAAAATATGTTGCTTTCTACATTAACCCTCGTGGGTCCCTCCCATTTCAGTTACACTCAAGACCCTTGGGGTCATAAACGACTCCAATGCTTCCTTTAATTAATTCATTATAATTATTGAATGTTACATGCATTATTTAAGTTCACACACTTTTTAATGCTAAAAAAACAAAAAATAAAAAGATACAATTAAAGTAAAATTTAGTTTATGAATTAAAATTATAATTTTAGAGCAAAACTTACAATAACTGTAGATTTATTTACATCTGTTACAGACCTGAAAAAACATGATTTTTGCAAGTGAATTTCAAACACTTATGACATTTTTCAATGCATTTTCTGTCCAGTTCTCTTGGACAAAAGTTGCAACGTCTTCTTTTTTTGGCCTTCTGGGGAAGTGACCCCAAGGGTCTTATGTGCAAAAAATGCAATTCGGGAAAAATAAAACACAATAATAGCATTATTTTGAATAGAAAACTAGAAGAATAAAAGCCACAAAATGCCATTAAAAACAAATGGTTGATTAACAAAATATATTAAACAGAAATTGCATTGGGGTCACATATGACCCCAAGGAACCCACGAGGGTTAAGCAAAAATGATTTAAGCCCTATCAGCGTTTCATGGTAACGTATCATTGGTATATTGATATAGAGCTCATGACTTTTGCCAGAGTTTGTTGACTTTAAATCCCATTATCTCAAAATCAGGTTTTTGTGGGTTAACTCCTTTTTGCATAATGCCATCCAATTACAGATTTCCATAATTCTTCTACGGTGATGATATACCTTTCGCTTCTGCCGAAACATATTAGCGCCTAGTATTTTCTCAATTAATAATTGGCTCGGGGGCAACGTTTGGTTGTGCGTTCTCGGACGCTCGCCACACTGTTGTCGCAATTCGTCATTGCGAAAAACATAATTTGAATTCAGGATGTCAAAATTCAAATTAATTTTTGCGTTTTATGTATTTATTTATTTTCAAAGATATCGCCGAAACGAAAGATTTTGGAAGGAATTCATACATATATGTGCTTGGACACTTTAAATCACAAATTTAATGTTTTAAAAATTAAAATAATCTTTAAATTAGTTTAAAAAACTAAAAAACACGTTTTTAGATGCTCTTATAATAAATACATCAACATGTAATGTAAGAAATATAGTTTATATAATATAGTTTATCCTTTAGTATTAATAATAGTAAAACATGTATTACTTTTATGTTTGCAAAGAACATGAATTTTATCTTTTATTCAGAGTTACATACACACAAACAACTGAAAACTTATAATACATCAATATGAAATATAGTTTAGCCTTTAGTGTTAATAATAGTGTTTAATATATCACTTTTATGTTTGTAAGGAACGTGAGTTTTATCTTTTATTCAGAGTTACATACACACAAACAACTGAAACACTTATAATACATCAATATGTAATATAGTTTAGCCTTTAGTGTTAATAATAGTGTTAAATATATCACTTTTATGTTTGTAAGGAACGTGAGTTTTATCTTTTATTCAGAGTTATATACATACGTACAAACAAACACACCCACATATGAAACTAATGAAGGCGTATTAAAAAACGTATTAAAAATGACTTACTTTGAGTACATAGATGCCATTTCCTTCGTATGTGTCTTTTAAGTGAATAAGCTCGGTGAGATTTGGATATTTGTTCCTGACGTCATCCATATATTTTACGATCTGAAAAAGCCAGAGCCTTTTAATGAATGGAGAAACTATTGAAAAGGAACACGATCGCTAAATTGTATGAAAAAATAGCTATCAACAAACTACAGCAAACATAAGCACCATAAACGAGCTGGAAGCTGATGAGTTAAATTAATTTTGCTACCGCTGTGAAAGTCACCTCAGCTTTTATGAGAGTACGTCTACCTCTCAGTCGTCTGTGGTTATTTCTGACTAAAATATTTGCAAGATTTCATAATTTAATAGTGCAAAATGAATTATTAGATTCATTTATTTACTTAAAATAATTTATTTATGCTAAGATTTATTTTTTCCACTTAAATCATTAATTTATAACTTCTCTAATATGCATGTACTCCTTTCACGTAAATATTATATATTTCTTATATTTTAAATTATTAAACAACAGAAAATGTTACAATGACAATAATGTAATGTAATTCCGCAATTTTAAATAAATATTTAATAGGCAACATTCTTTCAATTATCAACTCAACATTTTACAGGCTAACCATTACTTTTTATGTCATATTTTGTTGCCAAAGCTAATTATCTAAATAAATCAAAATTCATTTAAACACGATTTTTGTTTACAGTTGGCATTAAAAAATAGAATAGAATAAAACAATGGTAATATTCACATGAAATGAATACATACGTATTAGAGAATTTATAAATAAATGATTTTAGTGGAAAAAATGAATCTTAAAATTCATCAGTTAACGTTAACTGATGAAATATTCAAAATATTGAAAAGTGTTCAAAATTAAGTCCATTTAGACTAGTACACCTGTGGTTTGACAAATCAGATGGATCCTTGAAGAAAGCTCTTTCTTCTTTCTATCCTTTTTTTTTATTCAGACCAGGAGCCAAGCAACCCTTGATCAAGCACTTACAGAGTTATCGGTCCTCGTCCGCCCGCCATTCGAGACACAGTCTTAAAAATCTGCGGATTTTTTTTTTTTTCTCAAGGCGCCAAATTTTGCTACTGTGCGAGAAATTCATCATGCAATTTCACCATCTGCACCCATCTACAAATCGTGTGAAAGATGTGCTCCATTGCGCACTGAAAATCCCTAAATTCAGCAACTTTTCTAAGAATTTTGACAGAACAATAGTTACAAAAAGTGCTGACAGGTGGCGCTGGACGCTGTAATTGCAATACGAGTGATTATAAATAGTATTTTGAGGGCTTGAGCGATCATTTCTGACGTTGAAACGCAGAACGAATGAAAAATTAAACTACTGTTGAACAACAAGTGTCTCTGGTGCTGGAATATCACAGGTTAGGCCACAGTCCTAATGCCCTGCGAAATTCCAGCACCAGGGACACTTGTTGTTCAATAGTTAGGTTGTTTGAACCCACTTTCACGTTTCAACGTTAGAAATGTCGCTCCAGCCCCGTATAACGCTACTTAAAAGTACCCATATTGCATTTGCAGCGTCCAGCGCCATCTGTTGGTACTTTTTGTAACTAATAATTTAAATTCTGCACATGATTTTTACGACTTTCACAACAAGCATACCGTTTGTTTCATTCCAAAACCTTCCTTTTTTTTTTACAAATATTTAATTTTAATATCATAGATCCCTTTGCTTTGCACGCCGTATATAAGCGCAAGGGATGTAGGAAACTTCATCATAACCCCAACTACCACAAACGCCAATGAAATTGCTGAAAGACTAAGGATCAGTTATTATCTCAAGCATCTCCATTCCTCCCACCACATAATATGCTCCATTCTATAGTTTTTACTTTCTTCGGTTTGGATACTTCCTCACTGCAATTAAATACCAATTAATCCAGCCTTTTTCTGACCATAACTTATATTTTAACAGAAATTATGGACAGATCACGAAAGCTTTTTTGTTCTGCAAATGCGTACATTTCTTTTCCTTTTTTGAAATAAAATATTAATGCATGAATAACAATATTCTATTCTAAAACACTTCCACATTATTAAATTACTCTTCGTAACGTATTACACCTATGAATTCATAGATGTAATGCATATAACTAGTTAAGGCCTTGCTTTACAGCAATATTCCGAATTTTAACATGGCATTTAAAGACTTGAAACAAATTCCCCTTCCTAGTAGATGATGGTTTTTGCTAAGAAGTGTGTAATGTCTTAATAATATAATTTTTTTCCTTTTAAGCAGTAAAATAGAATAAAAAAAATTTTGACAACCAGTTCAAAAACCTCTAAAATACGTATAATAATCTTTCGTGTGATTCTGTGTTTAAACATCATGTTTCAACTTCTCAATTCCGTTCTTGGGAAACGCCCTTTCCTCTTAGCCAGGAGGGGCGTTCGAAATTCTCGTGACTATAGAAACGATTAGGTGCGCGACGATGGTGTCCGTATGTTATAACATCGATATTTTTTTCAATATGTTTCGTGCAAAATTTGAATGTATTTCGTAGCCCATCGTTTTTTACTCATCTGGACAGATCGCGATTTTCTTTTGTCTCCCGAAAATACATCGACCATAAGATTTCAGGGCCGTGGTGGCCCGATCGGTAAGGCATCGGACTCGTGTCCGAAAGGACCAGGGTTCGATCCCAGCCGATCAAAGATCCACCGTCTTGATTAATGGTGACTGAGAGGCGTTAAAAATGTCGTGGTCACAAAGTCCTCCAAGTGAAACGATACCTCTGGGGGTGCTAGGGCCTATGGTTTGTTCGACCCTAGGTTCTGGTTCAAAATTAAGAACAGGGCGCTCTTCAGGGCCCTATCCCGGTTAAACCACGAAGCTGGTAGGTACGGGGGACCCTGGAGAGTGAAATGAAATGAAATGACCATAAGATATCGCGATGGTAATTATAGAAAACTCTTTCTGTGAGACACGTTAGTTACTGTCTGATTTTGTTCGGAAAAACCAAGGCTTCACTAGATAGCGTTTTATACAGGCTGTATCATTACTCAAAACATCAATGGTAAAGATTTGCCCGCTAGAGAGCGCTGAACAAGGACCACCCAAATGTTCGTTTACATTTTTTAGCATATTGTTTCTGCTGCAAAAAGTGATGTGAATCCTTTCTTTAAGGGTTAAAAAATATTGATATAGTTAACTGAAGTGGAGTACAGAGTGAATTGATGCCGAAGGCCTTATTAGTACTGCTTTTTAGGGGAAATAAATTCCCTTTTCAGGTAAAGTTGGGCACAACTCATGATTCAGTCATACGACATTCATTCATCTGCTTACTTTCTTCGAATTAGCAACATATAGCAATGGCGTTCAATTTTGACATCTCTGCATTAATAAAACATACGCTTAAATTCGCAGCCGATAAATAAAAATGTAGCAATGAAATAATATTGTTCTACTTACTATTTTGTTTCAATACTGTTGCTCACACGATCTTAATTGTTACTCAAAAGCTCATATGTTCACTTTGATAGCGTTGACCCATCAGAGCGATAAATGGCGAATCTATTCGTCGAGACATTTCATTTTGATGCCCCAGAATGAAATTTACTGTTATGAAGCGATGGTGTTCAACGGAAAGACTATTGACAACAAAACATATTATATTTTTAGTAACAACGAAATGAGCACATATAATCGCTTGGTACTAAAGAGCAATACAAGTACGAAAAAAATAAACAAAACTACAATATTGCGACGACCAACTGTATATGGCGAACTGTGGACTGAATTTTAAAAAGTTCTATGGTAACCCGTTGGTGGTATTGGCTCGCTTAGCGAATAGATTCGCCATTTATCGCTCTGCGGTGCCAGTGTCGTTTCATAGTTAATTAAAAATTCGAATCAATTAAAAGGAAAAATAATTCGCTTACTAATTAAAATAAGCCGTTAAAATGCAGAATAAACCATCAAATAAAACAAGCTATTAAATAACGTTAAATATACAAAGTAGAATTGAATGCCAAATTGTATAAAATTATCGCCAACAAATTAACTTTTAATTTTGTCTTTTATTATCTGATTTGTAGAAATGTTAGTTGCCATAAAATTCAATAGATGTCGCTGGACAAGGACCACCGTTTTTATCCCAAGGATTTTGATCAAATGAAGCAGCCTGTACAAAACGCTATCTAGTGAAGCCTTGGAAAAACCTTCCGCGTATTGACTCATGCGTCAGTTCTTCCCTGATCTTACAGAAATAGGGGTGATAGGTAAGATAACAATAAGGGAAAGAATAATTTGAAGCATTTTGAGCCGTATCAAACGACGTGGAACGATGCTCATTTCAAATACAGTTTAGTTGAATGTGTCAAAAGGATAGCAAAAATGCAAGTTTTAAATTGAAAACTGCAGAAAGTTCCCACTCACAACCCGTTACCCCCTTTTTCAGTGCAATGGTTCACGAGTGATAGGCGCTGCTTTCACGGACGGGCGGTACAGTTACCGATCAATGATGTACATTTTTTACAACATATTTAGAGAAACTTTTCCCCTTTTGGCTGATGCATAAAAACATCGACTTCAACATCAATCAATAAACAACCACGCTTAAAAATGTTCGTAATATTGCTACGACATCGATGTTTAGGAAACATCGATATTCTTGTTAAAACATGGATGTTTTTCAAGCATCGATGTGTCGAGTTCGATGTTATTTACGATGTCGATGTGATAATTATATTTATTAAAGCATTTATGTATATTGTTTGTCGGAAATAGTAGAATTAATCTCCTTGGAAAAAAGTTTTCCATGATTTGAGTAGATATTTTTTAAGCATTGCTGATTTGTTCTCATGTTTTTTTTTTCTTCTCTAATGTCGATGAATATTTCAGCAACAAAGTTGCAAAGAGAAAAATTATAAAAAAAATTCATCGTTATTCAGCAGTTGCAGTTATTGAAAAAAAAATCTTAAAAACCGGTATTACGGTCATTTACGGTCGATGATTTTTAAACATCGTTGTTTCACTGTTCGACGTTTTTTTTCTATGTCACTGTTTTATTCAGCAGAAAAAAAAAAATAAACAGGTTAAGTGCTCCAGTAGTCGGCCAGTCTCCAGTTGTCGACCACAATGAGATAAAACTCCTCATAAATAGTACGTTTTTAATTCAAAATCAGACATGAGACATGACGCATTCACATATCTTCAGAGCTACGTATAAACGAATGATACTATCATTATTTTACTATGGGATGTGCTGAGACCATTTAAAACCGTCGTATAAGTGAAAAAGGCGCATAAATGAGGCGGTGTATAAGTGAGAGTTCACTGTATGATAATTATAATGATGTGATGATATGATAATTTGCTAAATAATATAAAACTTTAAATGCGTTTTTCGCCATGATGCAATTTTTCCGGATTTTTTGAATTCAAATTCTTACAACTCAAGAACTAAAAGATAACATTCTGAAATTTGGAGAACATCTTTTTCAAACAGTTTACTTGACTTTTTATTCGGCAAATTAAAAAAAAAAAATTACTGCAAAAAATATTATTTAAAAAAAAAAGTACCTTCGAATTTTTCGAAATTTAAACTAAAAAATTTTTATTTTTTTTAAATTATTATTTTTAAAATTCCCGAATAAAAATTAAAGCTTTTTATTTATCTTCACATAAGGTAAGTGCTCCAGTAGTCGGCCACAATGACATAAAACTCCTCATAAATAGTACATTTTTAATTCAAAATAAGATATGGCGCATTCACACATTCATGTACCTATCCTCAATCATCAACCAGTGGCAGTTAAGTTTTGGGTACTTTTTTTGAATAAGTAATGAGTCATTTCATTTTGAATGGTGTGCCCGTTATCCAAGATTGCGATTCTGCTTATTTTTCAGCTAAAATGATTCTGTGGCCGACAACTGAAGCATTTACTAGTGTTGACAACAGCTTGGATTTTAACATGATTTTTTTTTTAATTCTGAAACAAATAGGTGATTCACTATCAGAAAGGTTCATTCTAAAGTTTTACCTTGTTTTTGTTGCTGCATTGATAGCTGAAAGTTCTAGGTTAACTAAGATCAACAAAAGATCTCTTAAATGGCCGACTACTGGAGCACTTACCCTAACTAAAGTTACTTCGTTAATCAGTGCACTGCAAAAAATGAACTGTTGTTTTTACAGTATAATACTGGCAGCAGAGGTTCCAATTTAAAACTGTAAAATGCACAGTAATCAACTGTAAAATTGGATATTTTACATTTCATTACTGAAGAGTGAGAAATTTTACAGTTTTTTGCCGTAAGATTTAGTTGTATTATACTGTAAAAACAATGGTATAATACCTGCAGCAGAGGTTCCAGTTTAAAACTAAAACGCACGGTAATAAACTGTTAAATTAGTAATTCTAAAGTTTATTACTGTAAATCTAGCTATTTTACAGTTTATTACACGAATACATAGTTTCTTTTATGAGGCATTTACTCGAGAAAATTAGGTAAAGTTTCGCAATGAAAACATCACCTTATTTCAGAACAATAAAAGAATAAAATAAAAATATTTTTGAAAAAAAAAATGAACCGACTTCAGAACTTCAATCGGCAATTGCTCTAAAAAGTAAAAAATAATGTTATTCTTTGAACACCATCGATGCTACTTTTGAACCGACCTCAACAAAGGAGGAGGTTATACATTTCGCCCGAGATCTTTTTTTCGTGCATGTTAAATAAAAAACGATTATTCGAAGACCCCTGAACCGATTTGAAAAATTCTTTTTTTGTTTAAAAGGGTATACCTTCCAGTTGGTCCCATGGTCCGGGTTTGATAACAGGATCCCTCACAAATCGAGGAAAATACAAAGCGTAATCACAGTAATCGTATTAATGACAATTTTGAATGTACGGCTTCTCTGGATTATATAATGAAATTAATTTCTATGGTTTTTTATCTTCATCTAATGGGCTTTGTATATCTCGAGAAACTCGCATTGCTTTGAAATAAAAATAAGTTGAAAAGCCCTCTTAATGTTTAAATGGTTTTGATTTAACTATCACACAAATAAATAACAGAATAATAAGGATTCGTTTTTAGTGGCAATCGTTTAAAATTTTAGACACGTTGATAGTATCTTTCTTTTTACTTCCTTTTAAGTAGTAAAGGAAGTATTGTGATCACGAAAAAATTTCACTCAAATTTCGGTCTAAATTTTGACTTTGCTTACCCCCGACTGAATGTCGTGTAGTCTTTTCGACCTATCAGCTCGTGCATATGTACCTAACAACATACAAACAGCCGAAAAATCCATTTCAACCATCCCCGAGTAAATTACGACGAGTTTTTTCGTGACGTCTGTATGTACGTATGTATGTGGGGATGTATGTGTGTCGCATAACTCAAAAACTCTATGCCGTAGAAGCTTCTGGTTTGGTATGTAGGCTCTGAGGGGGGTCTAGTTGTGCACCTCCCCTTGTGGTTTCATTTGAATAATCCCAAGGGGGTCTTTTGCCCCTTTTTTGGGGTAAATCAATGTTAATTTTAATGCACATTAAGTGATATGATTTGGCGCCACCGCTTGCCGATATATCGCCAAGCTTTTAGTCGGCGTTTGCAGCCAATTTGGCGACATATCGCCAAGTTGGTGACAAATTTGGCGAAAAAATGATATTTTTGAATTTGGATTCAATTTGGCGCTCTCAACGATATTTTGTGAAAAATTCACTGAATTACGTTAAAATCGGCCATATTTAGAAAATGAAACATAGTAAAACATTATTTTGCATTGATTGGTGACAAACTGGAGTGCAAATGTTTGAATTGTTATCCTGCTCACTCTAAGGCACTATTTCAACACTTAAGGCATCTATTATGGAATTTAAACGTAAAAGGAAGTAGGTGGCGTTCACACCAGATTTTTTTCTCACATAGTTTCTTTACAGAGCATTTGCTTGAAAAGGTTAGGCGAAGTTTCTTAATTTCCTTATATCGGACTATTAAAAAGAATAAAATAAAAGTATTTTTGAAAAAAAAAAGAAAAGTTGAACCGATTTCAGAACTTCAATCGGCAATCGCTCTAAAAATAAAAAATAATTTTATTCTTTGAACGCCATCGATACTACTTTTAAACATAAGTTTTAAAGTCGGCTTAAAAACGGGCTAAAAAGATGCCTAACTATATTTAAAAAAAAAATTTCGGAGAAACCATTGAAAATAAATAACAGAATATTCGCACCATTACATAAATATGTGGTTGTCAATGTAGTGTATGCAAATGTGATTAAAGAACCTGGATTCATTAAAATTTAAAATTACAGTTCAATTGTAGTTTCATATGGTTCTATTTAGTACTTTTGCGCCAGCTTCAAAACTTACATTTTAAAGTAGTATCGATGGTATTCAAAGAATAAAATTATTTTTTACTTTCTAAAGCAATTGCCGATTGAAGTTCTGAAGTCAGTTCAGCTTTTTTTTTTTTTTTTTTTCAAAAATATTTAAATTTTTATCATGAATTTTTTTTTTCTGGGCTTGTACAATTCTGTACTATAAACACGTGCAACAGCAACGAGAAGGCCGTAGTCAAAAATGGATTGAAATGAAATATTTTGCTTTATCTCTCTTTTTCTAAGTAAGAATTTCGACCACTATGCTGTAACCTTCCATGGATCCGTAAAAAACGGGAAAAATCGAAAAAGAAACGGTTTTAAAGTCTATCAATATTTTTTTTTGTTTTGTTTTGCTCTTGACCGGGCAATATTTTTGTGTTTTCCTTCTGTCCCCCCCCCTCCACCCCGTTAAAGCTATGTAAAAAGTTTGAAGGAAGATAAGCAAAGCTCCGAGTCGAAAAAATCGCAGATTCGACATTTTTACCATGACTCCAATTCATCAATAAAAGTATCGAAATTCATCAAGACATGAGTTTCTGGAGTTTCATGTCAAAAAACTACCTGTAGGGGGTCCCTGAAACTCGCAATACATAAATATTGACAATGATCGTCTAGAAATACCTTTTTGAAGCTACGAGTTCTAAAATTTTCCGACCAGAGCACAATGAAGTACCCGCATTACAATTACAGCATTTATCGCCATCTGTTGGTAGTTTTTGTAACTAATAATTATACATTCTGCACATTATTTTTACGACTTCACAATAAACGTTCCGTTTGTTTCATTCCATTACCGTCATTTGTTTTAGAGATATTCAATTTTGAAATCAGGGAGTGCTTTTTCTGAAGACCTAGTGTGAGCGTACGTGGTGTGGGGAGCTTCCTCATAACGCCTGCTGCCACAAAAGGCCAATGATATTACAGAAGACTAGAGTTAGTTATTATTGCACGTGTGTCCCCTTCTCTCACCGCATGATAGGCTCGCGTTCTATAATATTTACTTCCTTCGGTTTTACCCTGTTGGACACTTCCTCCCTGCAATTAAATGCCAAATAATCCATCATTTTTCTCGCCAGAACTTTAAATTTTAAAGAAATCATGGCTAGATCATGATAACTTTTTTGTTTTGCAATTTTGTCCATTTCTTTTCCTTCTTTGAAATGAAATATTAAGAATGAATAAAAATACTTTTTTTTAAAGCACTGAAATATTACTAAATCACGCTTCGTGACATATTTCACCTTTAAATTCATAAATGAAATGCATAAAACTAGTTAATTCCTAATTCTGGCCTGTCGTTTAAAGACTGTAACAAACTCTACTTCCTAGTATACGATGGCTTTTGTTATGCAATGTGTCTTAATTCATATCATTTTTTCCTTTTAAACAAAAATGTAAAAGACAGCTTTTGACAACCAGTTAAAAAATCTCCAGAGTACGCTAAATCACTTTTTATGTGATTAGTCGATATTTGGTAAAACGAAGTTCAAGACATTTCTTGGGTAACGCTCTCTCCCCTTTGGTAAGAGATGCGTTCGAAATTCACAAAGAATGCAATTGCGGGTGCAACATGTATGGTATTGATAATTCGAGTATTAACCGTCGGCTATCAATGTTTCAAAACATCAATATAGTTTTCAATACCGTAAAGTCGGGTTGCTTGGACCCACAAGAAGGTTACTTGAGCCCAGAGTAAAATGATAAAATTTGTGTTTGGTACTAGTATTAGAGACTGCAGAGTGCTTCTACCTAGAGGAGAAACGAGGAACTACGTGCAAGTCTTCAACTAATAAGTACCAAACCTAGATTTTATCAATTTACTGTAATGGGCTCAAGTAACCCCTTAGGGTCCAAGTAACCCGACTTTACGGTATGTATCGTACAAATTAGAATGTGTATAGTAGCCCTTCGTTTCATCGCACCTCGTTTTTCACTTATCTGGTTAGATCGCAAAAATTATTTTAATTATATTGTATAAATATTAATTTATTTAAATTAATTATTACTATTAATTGATAATTATATGTATTTATGTAATATATTTATATACAGGGTGTCCACTCCAATCGTGGACCAATAGCTAATTTCTAAACCGTTAGAGATAAGCATATAGTTTATTTTGGAAAAAATCTTCAAATTACAAAAGGAATTTTGGGTCTATTCAATGTTTTTCAAAAAATCAAATTTTGAAAGAGTTACGAAATTTAAATTTTTATACAGCCCCCCAGTCCTATCAATCATATTTAGTAAAACATTCTTGACACTATAACGTTTAAAACTTAAAAAAAATCACTGTTCTACGACAAAAATTGACCGAGTTATGACGTTTTGAAAAATCAAGATTTTGAAGGATTTCGCATACGGTCCCTCTCGATGACGTCATGAAACAATGCAAAATCTTGATTTTTCAAAACGTCATAACTCGGTCAATTTTTGTCGTAGAAGAGTGATTTTTTTTTAGTTTTAAACGTTACAGTGTCAAGAATGTTTTACTAAATATGATTGATAGGACTGGGGGGCTGTATAAAAATTTAAATTTCGTAACTCTTTCAAAATTTGATTTTTTGAAAAACATTAAATAGACCCAAAATTCCTTTCGTAATTTGGAGATTTTTTTCTAAATAAACTATATGCTTATCTCTAACGGTTTAGAAATTAGCTATTGGTCCACGATTGGAGTGGACACCCTGTATATTATAAAAAATGTATATCGTTAATCAATAATTGCAGTATTTATCTCATTAGATATATTTTTCTATGATTGCTACTGATGTTTCTTAAACATGCTGATTTGCCGTTTTTTTTTTTTTTTTTTTTATATATATGTCGAAGCTCATTTAGTCAGAAAAACTTCGTTGTTTTGTGATTGATATATTTTTTTCAATGACGATGTCTTTATAATTCAGCAAAATAATAATAATTAATAATTAATAAAGTTTTGGTACGCTGCAAAAAGTTACATTGTTAATCAGTAATATTTTAATAGATGTTTTGAAACATCTATGTTTTGTCATCGATGTGGCAACGGCAACCCTTCTACAATGCATTGTCAAAAAGAATACCGAGTGTTTCTTAAGTTTTCCATATGAACTTTTAACACTGGCCCCTCGCTGAATAAGTCATTTGTTTGAAAAAAAAAAAAAAAAAACGCACAACTGTACTTTTAATGAATGCTGAGTATGCATTTCAAGTCGTTATAAATATTTAATCTCTGAATATACCTTGAGTTTTGAATGAAATTTGCAAAATTCTCAGATGTAAAGCAGTTGGTTTGTGGATTATGCATGTTTCCTTTTTCTGTTATTTTACTCTCTTTTTCTTTTCTTTTTTGTGTAAACACGCTGCCATTTTTTGAAAAAAAAATTAAATTTCTCGAATTGACTCGCATTAATTCTAAAAAAGCTGACTTACAGTTTTTGTATTATTTAGGTGGAAATTTGTAAAAATGTTTCTAGATTATTCCAGATCTTGTCGGATGTCTGTGCATCCACAAGCTCACAATAATTCTTTGTATTGAAAAAGGCGTTCCTTGTAACACAGAAACAGGTATCTGCAATATCCCTTCGTATTTGTGCTTTTAACAACTCTGTATTTCTGCTATTGTCTTTTCTTTTCTTTTCTTTTCTTTTTTTTTTTTTTTTTTTTTGTATTTTTAATGACTAAGTTATCTGCTTATTTGCTTTAATTTGGGATATGAATAATAAATTGTCAATATCATTAATAGCTTTTCTTTAAAAGTTCAAAAACTTCTTAATAAAAAATTTGATCCCTATGAATTTATTACTGGTATTAAAACATTTTTAGCGTATATTACGCAGGAATCTACATTTAAAAGGGTCAATATTTTAGAACATCCATGTTTTAAATCATCGATATTTTTGGGTTGATACAATGGTTGAACTTCAAAGATCAATGTTTTTCCATCGATGTCGCATCACTAGTGTCGATGAAAATAATTGCGGTTGTTAATTCCCCCCCACCCACACACACAAGAAGTCGTTGGTTTAAAATTTATATACTGTAATCTTACTAGGTGCACTCATTGGGGGGGGGGGGACTCGTTCGTTTTGAAAGACTATTACCACCACAGACACGTGTAAGGTGTTATTATACAAAGCTAATGTACTTTTCATAATTCCGTTTCGTATTTATGTGTTGTTAAGAGCTTGTCTTCATATTATAATGTATATCAACTAAAAAATATTTATAATTTTTTAAATATTTCTCACATTTCGGTAACAGAACTTCAATTTAGTAACCGACCTGCCAGCATCGGTCGGTGTTTTGCCGGATTAGATTAAAAAATTGCCGATTGGGTGACTTTTTGACATGCTGGGTGCCTGAAATTTTATCAGAGCTCCAGGCTTGCTTTTGAGCTACCGTCTTCAAATGTTTAAAAAAAAATCGATTTTTTGTGGAAAAACTTATGTTAAAAATATTAATGAAAATTATCAAAATGCATTCCATTTTTACCAGAAAGAAAATGTAGGTTCTGCAAGCAGGAAAAGTATCGACTGATACTATCTCTATATCTTTGCAACAGATGGCGCCATTTGTACCTCTCTACTGTTGTTATTGGTTTTGTAGTCTCATGCCAGCTGGGCTGGCGATTTAAAGTGCTGTCCCTAGCAGTACAATCTCATCGGCGAGAAGGCCGTAGTCAAAAATGGATTTAAATGAAATATTTTGCTTGATCTCTCTTTTTCTCATTAAGAATTTCGACCACTATGCTACAACCTTCCATGGATCCGTTAGCAATGGGAAAAATCGAAAAAAAAAAACGGTTTTAAAGTCTATTAATATTTTTCTATGTTTTGCCTTTGACTGGGCAATACTTTTGTGTTTTCCTTCTGTGCCCCCCCCCCCCCCGTTTAAGCTATGTAAAAGGTTTGAAGGAAGATAAGCAAGGACCCCGAGTCGGAAAAATCGTAGATTCGACATTTTTACCATGACTCCAATTCATCAATAAAAGTATCGAAATTCATCAAGACATGAGTTTCTGGAATTTCATGTCAAAAACTACCTTTGGGTGGCCCCTGAAACCCGCAACACATAAACATAGACAATGATCGTCTGAAAATACCTTTTGAAGCTACAAGTTCTAAAATTTTCCGATCTCAGAGAACAATGAAGTACCCGTATTACAATTACAGCATTTATCGCCACCTGTTGGCAGTTTTGGTAAATAATAATTAAATATTCTGCACATTATTTTTACGACTTCACACTAAACGTTCCGTTTGTTTCATTACATCATCGTCATTTGTTTTAGAGATATTCAATTTTGAAATCAGGGAGTGCTTTTTCTGGAGACCTAGTGTAAGCGCACGCGGTGTGGGGAGCTTCCACATAACGCCTGCTGCCACAAAAAGCCAATGATGTTACAAAAGACTTAGAGTCAATTATTATTCCAAGTGTGTCCCCTTCTCCCACCGCATGATAGGCTCGCGTTCTATAATTTTTACTTCCTTCGGTTTTACCCTGTTGGAAACTTCCTCCCTGCAATTAAATGTCAAATAATCCATCATTTTTTGCGCCAGAACTTTGAATTTTAAAGAAATCTTGGATAGATCATGAAAACTTTTTTGCTTTGCAATTTCGTCCATTTCTTTTCCCTCTTTGAAATAAAATATTAAGAATAAATAATAATAGTTTGTTTTAAAACACTGAAATATTATTAAATCACGCTCCGTGACATATTACACCTATGAATTCAAAAATATAATGCCTAAAACTAGTGTTAAACCCTTGCTTTACAGCAATATTCCTAATTCTGGTCTGGTGTTTAAAGACTGAAACAAAATCTACTTCCTGGTATACGATGTCTTTTGTTATGCAATGTGTCTTAATTAATATCACTTTTTCCTTTTAAACAAAAAAAAAAAAAGTAAACTTTTGACAACCAGTCGAAAAATCTCCAGAGCATGTATTATTACTTTTTGTGTGATTTTTCGATACAAAATAAGTTTCACGATTTTCTTGGATAACGTCCTCTCCCCTTTGCTAAGAGTGGCGTTCGATATTCACGTAGAATACAAGTACGGGGTGGTTCACAAACCTATGGTAAAAAAAAAATTTTGTCCTAGAGGTCACGGCGGTGGCTCATTTTTTTACCTTTACCCACCCTTCTATGCTGCCAAAATTTCAACCTCCTACTTAAATAAAAAGACGGTGCTCAAAGCTCAAATAGTTTTCCAGTTTTTGTCGATTTCAAGCCTTTTTCGGTTGAGCGGCAAAAAAAAAAAAAAAAAAATCCGAGTGTTTTGCTATCATTCTTGCTGATTCTTATATTCAATGATCCCCTGAATCCTAATATGGCCACCCTTTTCCCCCAAAGCCTCCCACTTTTCGGAAATAGCCGCCCTCCTCCCCTCCTATTTTCATCAGATTTCGACAATTTCATAGATATTATTTGGAGGGAAAGGAAGCATTATATAATATACCATTAACATTCTTTTACAGGGCTAGAGAGGTGAAAAGCTCAAAATCATAAACACTTTCGCAAGTTAGGAGACTCATGGCGGTATTTTCTCCTCCCCTCTGTAAAATATTTAACATATCATCAAAAACTCATTTTTTTTCCCGCTTTTTAAAAATTTTACCCTAAAATTTTTTGGGGGCAAAACCCCAAAATAAATCAAACTTCCCGCTAGAAGTCCCACTCCCCCAAAAAATTTTTTTTAAAACTGTAAAATGTTTTTAAAAACCTTTGGGAAAAATCGATGTTACCTTT
>JAXGGA010004660.1:0-85899 GCA_038373865.1 Uloborus plumipes | reverse complement strand
TAAAAGTTATGATTTCCTTTGAAAGCAAAAACAAACTATTAAGCACTTTAATATTTATTCATGGATGCTTCTTTTTATTGATACAGTAAGTCTTGAGGTAAGAACTTGCTTCACATGATAATTTGTTTATTGAATGCTGGTTTCAAGAAATGGCTAAAAAATATAGTCTACTTACTGCTGCCTTTCATGATGAAAAATATTATTTTTTTCCCCCAAGTTTCAACTCTATTTTCCAGGTTTCAAAAAAAAAAAAAAAAGAAAAAATGATTTTTCCTAATTTTCTTGAAAATCAAATTCTCGGACAATCCCTGGTTCTCCAGGCTTGTCGTGACCCGTGTGAACCCTAATATGTTCCGCAAGTAAAAAAGAAAAGAGGTTTGAGTACTGCTGATTTAAAGTCTATTTTGAGAATTGTGATAATGTATTTGACCATCAACATGACAATTGCCACATTTTGGAATTGTATGAATTTGCTTGCATATGTAACTGAGCTCAATAGAAGGATCAACATTTAAATGTATTAACATTTCTTCATGTCCAAAGCTGAAATGAAAATTGTTACTGTGCTGTATTGATTATATTGTATAGATATATTCTGAGAAGTTGTGTGACCTGTTTTAAAGATAAATGCAATTTCTTGTTATGATCAATTAACTATATTAAAATAGCATCAAATAAAATAAAAAATTTAAACTCTGTCTATGTTTCGTTATTAGAAAAAAAAATATAGAAATCGTGAATAAAATTTGCACTAATAACAATAAGAATTGCCGACACATTTCAAATTTACAAGGAGACTTATTTTATACAGTGAAACCTCTCAAACTCGCCAGTTTAGTATGGCATGAAATTTTTTACCTATGTTTGCGCACAATGTTAAATCAAATCTTAAGAGCGGCTACTCAACCCCCTCTGAGTGACAGGTTAGTTGACAATAAAAGTTTCAAAATAAACTGGCGACTTATTTTCTCTCTTTTTTTTGACTTTTGGTTTTTTATTAAGAGAATGGGCATGTGTTTTCTGTTAATTTTTTTAAAAAACAATTAAATAAATTTTTTGGTAAAAATTTAAAGTTTTATTTTTTAAAAATGCCTTTACTTGTGACTATTTTTTCTGATCTTAAGGACGCTATTTCGTATTTAGGTGATGAAGTTCTTGATGTTTTTTGATAAACCAAAAGTGGCATTTTCAACAGGGGAAACGTATGATATGACTGCTAATCCATAAATCATAGTTGATTACTCAATTCAGTATTTCCTTATAGAGTTAAAAACAAACAGGGTTTCTGGAAAATTGTAAACACAAATTAAATATTTTTTTCTCAACAGCAGAAGTAGTGGAATAAAGTATTTTCTTTTCTTCATTTGCATAAAAATTATTTGTATAATTCGAGCTCAAAAATCAAAACCCATAAAAGCGACTACATTTTCAGAGAACAAAAGAGGGTGATCGTTTGGAGAGGTTTTACTGTATAAGGAGCTTATGTGTGAGTGGATGAAGAGAATGTACTGTGTTTTGAATGACTTGTGTTCAATACAATTAAAGTAATGTATCATACCTGGGTATTTATTTCTTGGGGCACATAAATATCCAGGGTATTTATTTTCCAGTAAATATGTATATATAATTGTCTTCTCTTAAGTATGCATATGGTCCCCCCCCCCCCCGAAACTCCAATGACAAATTTGGCAATAATAAATTTTGCTGGGTTCCAATTGCTACAAACAAATATTCCCTCTAGCTAAAGTGCCCATTGCTTTTGGATTTTTTTTTTTTTTTTACAAAGAAGCACATTTTTTTAATCCTGAGGGAAACTCTGGAATGTTTTTAACAGTTGCACTGAACAAAAGCACATTTGTTTTCATTTAATTCATTGGGAAAATGATAAGTTTAAAATAAGAGATGTTTAATGGCAAAAATTCTTGAGCACTCACTCTTGCAATTATTTTAGCAATAATCTGAATCAGATATTACCAATTTGTGTTTTAGGCTAGGACCTTCTTCACTTGTAAATGATAGATTTTCTTGTGTGGACTTTTTTCCCATTCACTTTACTGCTGATGAAGTACATTTTCCATAAGATGGAACTAAAGTTAATTTTACTATTGATAGATCAATGCTGAATATATTTATAAAAAGTTTATTACTTTAGTTTTCACATATGTACAAATTTTGAAATTCAGAATTACATTTAAGTCAAATGCTCTTCACTTCTGATGTATTCCCCAATGTCAGCTTGATGAAATGCAATTACTGTGAGTGGATCTGCTTTCCTTGTCTCGTCTGCAGATTTAGCAGCAATTCCAAACCCCTAAAATATACCAACATCAAAAGTGAATTATTTTGTACTTGGGTTGGTAATTTAATGCATTAACATACTATGTATATCAAAATAGCCCCTTGTTACATCGGGCCTTGTTATGTTGCTCATTTAGATATATCTCGATTTTCTTTTGTCTTCCGAAAAATTATACATACAGTCAAACGTGCATATCTCGGAAGTTTTTATTTTCTTTGCATTTATAGAATTAATTTAATGTTTTTCCCTCATGTTTATCTAGAATGAAATTTCACGAAAACATGTGTATCTCGAATTTTTATTATATTGTCTATTTTGAATTCGATCCCTGGCGATCTTTATCAGCTGGAGCATAAATGCAGAGTTCACAGTAGGAAAAAATACGAGGTGAGATTTCCTACCTTAAGCTAAAAGTTACAGTCGAACTTGAATAATTCGAACGTCTTTTATTCGAATTCGTGAGTAATTCGAAGTTTTTCGTCGGTCCCTTGAAACTTGCATTTAATTAATACTAAAAACTTCTTGGTTATTTCGAAGTCCAACTTCTTTAATTCAAAGTTTTTTTTCTTTCAAAACCGATAAAATCTAGTTTCAATAGTCATTTGAAAGGAGGCAGAGTTATTTTTAGCAACCCTGGTAAATTATGTAAGAAAGAGAAGGGGGTGGGAGAATATTCTAATCTGTTTTAGGAAACTGCATGGGGACAAAAAGGGAAAAGTGAGGCAGACCACCTGTTTTATTTAATTTCACTCTTTTGGACAGGGGTGCCAGCCTTTTCTCTGTACCCCTTCTCTGCAGCATACCTTTTGAGGATTACGTCAACATAGATGACGACATAGACATTTGTGGAGAGCTAACTGATGCAGATATCCTATCTGAAGTTCTAACAAACATAGTAACTCAACAGAAGACAATGAAGATATTGGAGATGAAGTAGAAGATCTTAGGCCAATTTCCACTGCAAGTAAGGGGGTCTTTCATCTAGTGGAATAGTCGTTACATAGAGGGACAACCTAACGTGAGTGAAGATGTATTTCGAGCTGTAAATATCCTTGAAAACTTTGTTAACAAAAATCAAGTTAGTTCTTTAAAGCAATCCGAAATCTCTCAATATTTTAAAAAGCTATAGTATTTGATGCAAAAATAATAATTCCCTTTTTTACGTAATTTCTATCGTTATTGACCATTTCCAAACATTAAAATAAAACAAATTGGTTAATTAGAAGTTTTGGATAATTCGAGTTTTGAAGTGACCCCTTGCACTTCGAATTATCCAAGTTCGACTGTACTTGGGTCTTTTTGAAAAGTAAGTGGGAATGCTTTTTTCCTTTTCTCTTCTTTTTTATAGTTTCATTCAACTTCATTTTCATTAACTTTTAAGACATAGATTTTAACAAAATACACTTGAGCCAAAAGTATGAGCTGAATTCTTTCAAAAATTAATATAGTTTCAATTTTTAGACGAATACCTGACGAAAGTGTACTGCAACTTTCGTCATATAAAGGGTAGGTTTGAGTTCACTTTCCAGTAAAACTTGAACCATGCATGTGTTTAAATGATTACTTGTTATGTCGTCATGCACAAGTCAAAAAAAAAAAAAAAAAAGCTGATGCAGTCTCAACCTCAACATAAAGCAAATCCTTCTTACAGTGGAAATAACTGATGCAAATCAAAGGGTTTGCCGCAAAAAAGGAGGAAACTCCAATTTGAATGTTTTCATAAGGGGAGCTGGAAACACCGGTCTACTTTTTTCTATTAAGCATTTTAATAATTCCGTTTGTTTGCTTTTCAGTAGTTATATAGAAAATCAATGTGATTAGGTCTTTAAAGCTTTCATGCAGACCTTATGTCGGATATCAACTTTTGGAGCTACCACCTTTTAGCACCAAGCTCTTTAATTTCCAAATTTAAGTATCACAATAAACAAAATAATGCAACAATTGACTTACCAGTGGAAGATCATTCATTGAATATATGATGACACCTTGATACTTTAAAGTGTTCTCAGATATTCTAGCTAGGCCAGATTTAAGAACATTATGTCCATACACAAACTGCTGTTCTGCACTTGGTTTCAACCAAATCTTGTGCTGTAAAAAGAAAAAAAAAATCAAAATGTGCCCTTATGATAGATACCTTGTGTTAAGAATTAAACAAAGATTAGAGTCTGATAATGTACACACACACTTTGATAAGCACTGTCATAAACATAGTTATTCAAGCAACCAGAATACAGTAAAAAACTTCTACGAGTAACAACGTCTGCAATGACTAATTTTTCAAGACAGCCTTTTTACAATTAACATAATATTATAAGTCTTCTGTTGTTGTTGCATGCCTCAATTTGTCAGCAGAGCCAGGCCAGGTCTATGACTTACTACATTCTCAAAAAATCCCACACCAGCAAGGGATCATCGGCCAATACTTGTCTGATGAGTACGAGGCACTCGAGGATGTAGACAGGAGAGGCCTGCTAAATAGAACAGCCGGTACACATTTAAAAGCTTTTAGAAACTTCAGATAATTCCATAGTTTCAAGATGACCACTACACCTCCAGGATGAGGACACTGATATCAGCGGTGCTCTGGAAGGACACTCAAGTGGTCTTATTTTTGCGTTTAAATTTTTAGAAGATCTCTAAAGTGGGCTCACGAGCACCTGCTTTTGCCAAATTGTCTGCCATCTCATTACCCTCAAGATTTACATGGGAGAGAATCTATCGTAGATCTATTTGATACAATATGACCAGTCGTTTGAACTTGTTCTTTCTAGGAGAGACCAGTCATCCATGTAAAAAACTGGCGGGTGTGAGATAACCTTCTGCTACAACCCAGTTTGTAGCAGAAGGTCGTGGCTTCAATACCAGCCCGCCCAAGATTGTTCAAGTACATAGCTAGGGCACAAATCTGTTGTGGTCAGAAAATTCCAACAAGTTCCCAATACAAATCAATACTTTTGGGGCTCCTGGGTCAAGTGTTGCTCTGCTCTTGGTTTAGATAAGAAAGTTAGAGCTGTCTTATAGGCTTGAGATAGACAGTAAACCACCTGTGAGGAGGCCACAAGGGATCCTGAGATGCTATTAGCTGTCAACATTTTATATGAGAAAGTTTTTTTCCTTTTTCCCTTCTTAGAATTTTTTTTCAGAAGATAAGATATTTTACGCTTTTTATGCTGGTCGGATCAAAAGAGTATTTCAAATGATGTTCAGCAGAACAGATTTATCGTAATGACGATCAAATATTGGAGCAATAAGCTTTTGCCAAGTAAAATTAAGCAGCCTACAAGATGTTAATAATATTTTGCAGAATTTAAAAAGAAAATAATGATAATAATAAAAAATGATAATTTTTTTCAGTTTGAAAAGGGTTTAAATATTTTTCTTTTTTCATAGTTACCTGTTGGTACCTCTGAACAATAAACATTAAATCAAATCATAAATCATTCTTTTCAGCACTTTTTTTAATAGTTTGTAAAATTATGATTAAGTAGTTTTGACAGTACACACGCTCAGTTATTTTTGATCATTAAAAAATATATAGATTATTTTATAGGTATATTAGAAAGTCAAGTGGTGTCCCAGATTTATCTTCAGCTCTAACATTGATATCCTAATCCCTCTTCACTCATACTTCCCTGTTAACACACGCTTCCGAACCTTGCTTTCATTGTTCATTTACATACTACTTACATATTATAAAGGTTAAAGGTAAAAGCATAAAACAAATTTTTGATCCAGAAACACAATATTACAAACCTTTGCATATGGAGCTAGGTAATCTAAAGCTGTTATATGTAACCTGAATTTTGATGTTTTAGTCATTTTCCCAAAACATGTTCCAAAGCTCACAAGGTCTTCACGAGAAATGTTGCATGCCATTTTCATATTCTTTTCACTAAAAATAATAGAAGGGAGCATAAAAGTGCATGTTAGTAAAAAGCTTAAAAATAATACATTAATGAGCAGAAACATGCGTTTTGACAATATAATAGAATATTATTAAGAGCTTAAAATTATAAATGTTAGTACCGCTTAGCTAAGCGCGGTGTTTAATTACTGTGGATCAACTCGTGAATTAAAACATGAACTTTTTAGAGCCAAGAACGACTGCAATTTTATTCCAATATATATATACAGTTAAAATTTACATAAAAGAAAAGCAATAGACAAATAAAAGTGTTGCCAAACTTTGGCTGCGTAGAAAATTAAATTTGCATGGAGCTGTGAAAATATGTAGTAGTCCAACAATAAATTATGCAGAATAAGCGCAGCACCTAATACACACTAGCGTACAAAAAACCTCAAAAATTTCTGCAGAATCTATCATCTTGAATTGATGGGTCATGTAGATGACCCTTCATCTTTTTGAGATAAAGGATCATAAAAATGCCAAATTTTACATTGATAAGATACAAGTGGCTGAGGCCCTTTAAGCTTTAGGTTCTTCATGGAGACACTTCCTTCTTTAACTATTTAGCAAAAAAATTTTACTGTAGATGATGATTATTGTATTGCAATTTAAGAACAATAACTTCACTAACTGGTAGTATACAATCGAGTCTCGATAACTCGGAATTTCCAAGGGACTGGCTAAAAGCTTGGAGTTATAGGAACTTCCCACAGCCTTCTCAAGAGTCTGGGGACCCAATGAACACTTCAAGATAAAAGAATATTCAAGTTATAAAGCTTTGAGTTATCGAGACTTAACTACTTTTTATTCTCTAACTTTTTTTTTTTAGAAAAGAAATGTGCAGGGAGTTTCATGCAGCTTGATATTTTGTCACATATATTTTTAATCACACATGCAAGATACTTGTATAAAATTGACAAATGAGATGAAAGACAAGGATCATAGTTTTGAATACCTGATGTAGTATATCCTGTTTCGGTGAAGCCTAAAGCAGTAGACACCATCTGGCCGGTCAATTAGTATTTTAATATTCTCACCAATACTAAATAAAAATAAGTATGTAATGGTTAATTAATTAAAAACACAAAACAAGAAAAGAAATAATTTATATAAACCTTGTTATTTTGTTTTCATAATGCATAGTAGAAACATTTCTACAATGAAAATGAAAGTTAAGAATCTAAATTTAACTTTGCTTTTATTTAAAATATTGAAAAATTTATGGAAAAAGTAGAATTCAGTAATACGAACAACCAACAATACCAAAAAATCTCAATTAGAATAGCGACAACAGACATCAATATCTTAAATAGAATAATAGATTATCCGTAATTTTCATCATGCTTTGATGGCGCCGGGGGGTGGGGGTGGGGGTGAAATTGTGAGTTTTAGAAAGAGGGGAGAGACGAAGTAGCAAGAGGAGTGACATGACATTTCAATAACACATCATAATTATGAAAAACTATGAAGTGTGACTTTATGATAAAGAAGGGGGTTGGGGGGGTCAAATTTATAGGGTGAAAGGAACATCATGTACGGACAGCTTGACAACAGTTCCTAAGGTTCTCCATACAAACACAAATTACTTTCCTTAAACACCAATGGCTGAAAACACATAAATAACATTTGCAAGTTATCAGAAATTTAAAATAAAAATTAATGAAAATTTGCTTCAGAAAAATAAGAAAACGCCTCACATTCGAAGGTAAATATTTTTATAATGTTAGCAAAAGAAAATCAAAAAAATTATTAAAGGATTTCAGTTGATGAAAGTCAGAAACACTTACAAGATAGCTTTTGTTAGAGTTTAGCTACAAATTTTGATCTATTTCATCTAGAGCAGAAAAAACTTCCTTTCAAAGTACATAGTTCCGTACTACGAACAGAAGTCTTATCTACTCATTAGCAAAATGGAGTTAAAGTCACAGCAACACATTTTACCTAAATGCAATGTGTTATGGTTATTTGAAGGGGCAAGTGGATAAAGGTGACATGTGACCACTGACCACTTATGTAGGACACAGGGTTCGCGTTTACCGGCTATAGCGGGTTTTTTACGCAAACTCTTGCAGAACGGATGCAACATTCACGCCGTTTCGGGTCCCTGGGACCCAAAAATAATAGTTTATGCCAGGAGAAAAAAAATCCGATCAAAAAGTAATTTCGGACCCATGTGAATCGAAAAACTCCAGAAAACTAGTGCTGATTTCATGCTGTATATAGTTGAACTTTTACAATCATGAAAGGAGGGGAAAGAATAAAAGAAACCCATCCTTATCAGCTAACTCAATGACCCCCTATTGTGTTGGCCAGGCAACCCTAGTTCTAAGAACAGGGTCGGACACAGCTGTGACTTGGATATGTCAATCACCCCCGACCCCCGCCCTATTCTTAAAAGCCTCATGACATTGCACATGTTGTCCCATTGTCCTCCCATTCTTTTCTTGGAATTGAATAGTAAACATCATACAGGAACGAAATTTTCATAGTATTTTAGATCTTTTTTGTCCGTTTTTTGTTAGCACGTGAAAAATAGTCTTGGTGAATTTTGGCACATTTTTACTGATTGAGCAGCTATCTTTTAGCATCTGTTTCTGGTTAGTTATTTTTCTGATTATTTCCTAAATAGTCCCTAGTGCAAAGCCTACAGAGCTAAAATGCAATGGTGTTTTTCCCCTTGTCTTATTTTTGCCCCCCCCCCCCCCGCCGAAAAAAAACGGCAATTGAAACATATTTTCTGCTTGAAATTTAACTATGATTTTCCTCCGCAGAACATTTAGTTTCATTTTGCTTAGCATGTTTTACTTTATCTTTCTGATTTGTTTACAGATTTTTTTCAATAAACTAATCAACATAATTAAAAATATTCTTAAGACATAATTGTGCTTTCCCAACCACAAAGAGTTTTTTTTTAAACCTTTACACAAAAAATCAAATGCTGATTATAAGTCTTAGAAAATAACAGAAGATTACAATCATGGATTTATCCTTGTTTTTATTTATTGCCAGAAAAACTTGCTTCTTTGATTACAGCTTCTTGTGCCATTGTGTTTGACAGTACTTACATCTAGGAATACATTGATGTCATGAATTCAAACATGTCCAATACCAGGAATTCAAATAAAAACCTTTTTATTTTGTGTCTTAATACATCTAATATTAAACCCATGTTAAAAAAAATTAAAGTTGAAAATCTAAGTTATCTCCTTGTAGCATCATTGATTTTTTATGCATCAAATTTTGCGAAAAGTTGTCAATTTAGTACATGAAATCAATGGATTATTATGCATTTTCAGATCAATTTTAAACAAATGTTTTTACTAATATTAGTTAGCTGTGTCTAGTTACAAAATAAAAAATAATGACAGTTAAATTATACCCGCTAATTTCAAATTTTATTTATTTTTTAGTAAGTTTTAGTTATTTATTTTTTGCAAAGAGTGTAGAAATAAGCAACATATTGCACAATTTTCTACATATTATCTCCAAATGGAGTACATAATAGGCTGTGTCCTCCACCCCTTCTGAAGTGACCCTCAACATAATCAATCTTTTGTAGCCTGCTGTTTCAAAAAGGTTGTGCATCCCTGCCGTAAATATCATTAAACAGTCCTCTTTCAAGAAAAGTTCGGAAGTGGCAATGAAAAAAGCAAATTGATAAAGAAAGGAGGACAGTATACTGGCTTGCCAAAGAGCTACAGGAACAAATTTTTGTCTCTAATTGAATTGAATTAATATTGATCACAAAAACTAAAAGAAAAACACTTTTATTAGTATAATTTACTTATTCACCAAGTTCACTTGTTTTCCATACAAAAGTGTGCACACAATTACCGTATATACTCGCGTATAGGTCGAAAAATTTAGTTCAAAAAACGAAGTTGAAAGTTAGGGGGTCGACTTATACGCGGGGCAGAATTTCCGAAAATTTTTCCCGAACAACCTTTTGGAAAAAAAAACACCCAAAAACGAGAAGATTTTTCAGATTCAGTCCAACTATTTTAAACAGACGATAAAGAAGTAAATACTCATACATTCTACAGTACTTTTGCGTGGTTTGATTGTGAAATAAAGAATAAATATTTACAATAAACGACCGACGTCGTTTATTGTAAAAAGTAAAGTGCGGGAATTGCCGAATTCGCGAATTTTCCGATTGATGGTGTTTATCCTTTGGAAACAAAATGTAATACAGCTACATCGCAAAATTTTATTGATAATAATAATGCAAAATAAAAGCAACAAATAGCAAAAATCGTCGCTGCAAAATCGAACCCTTACAAAAACTGCGATCTTAAAATCGAATCCTTTACAAAAATCGCAATCGCAAAAATGAACTCTTTTTGTAAAAAAGAATAACAATCGTGTTATTTTCAACACAAGAATGCTCACTGCACATTCCATTTTCCTTTTTTTTTAAACGCTTATATATTCAAATATCGCGGTAAAATGATCCCGGACCAGTTCCGTTTTACAAAAATCGAGATCGCAAAAATGAACCCTTTTGGTGAAAAAAAATGACAATTGAGCTGTTTTTAACGCAAGAATGTTCAGTGCATTTCAATTTCTTTTTTTTTTTCTTTTCAAAACATTTATGTTTAAAAATCGCGGCAAAAGGCTCCCGATCATTTCAGAAAGTGCGGTCTCTACTTATACGCGGGTTTTCAATTTTTTCCCGATTTTCCATAAAAAAGTAGGGGGTTGACTTGTACCCGAGATCGACCTATACGCGAGTATATACGGTAATAAATTTTTTCCCGAGGAAACATATATGCAATGCATTTACAACATTTGTATTTCAATAATAATGTTATTTTATTCAAACATTTCGGGACTCAATTTTTTCATCAAAGGACTCACTTTTTTTCCATTAATGGGTCCATGGGACCCAGGTAGCAAATAGGTCAGCGCGAACACTGGGACATGATCTGACCAACAAAACAACTGCCTTGGCTAAGCAAAATTGAAATGTTTAACCTCTTTTCCTAATTTTTTAGCCACTGCAAGGTGGCGTGATCAAGCTCTAGAACTGTGATCATTCCGTTCCTGAAATCAGCCTATAAATATTCATGAAGGGAAAGTTTATATTTTTTAAAAGAAAGTGAAAAAAAAAACCCAATGAATAATTGTTTCTCTTTGACGACTACTAGTGCAGGTAAACACAAAAAAAAGTAAGGCGTAATGCGATTTTGTAAATAATAGCGTAAGATATTTTTCCACTCAAGTTCTTGATTGTTAAATCTTAAATTTTTAATTATTTATTTCACTGTAGTTTCAAACATTTTAAGACAATTTTATATTTTTAAAGAAAGTGAGCGGCATGTGTAAGTCAAAAGAATTTCATGCAAAATAATTTAGATCAATGGTATATTGAGCTTCCAGGGGCAATTGTTTTCCCCCTCAGTGAAATGTCCAGTTTGTTTGAAAAATCTGGTGCATTGAGTTTGTTAGATGAATCCAACTGCCTTATTAAACAATTGCACATTAATTTTTATTTTGTGTTCTTCCCATCCCATGTGCACCGTGCACATGGGAATGAAAAAAAGGAGAGAACCGCTGCTTGATAACATGAACTTATATCTTACTATTTGGATAACTTTTCGAACACAAGTCTTGTTTCCTCATCAGTCAAAGGACGCATTTTCAACACCTGGTTAGCCAAAAAATACTTTTTAAAATTGTTAAATTCTTCAAAGCATCGCTCCAGAAGAGAAAACAAACAAACAAGTGTTTCAGAAGTTGAGAAGTAGTAAGCTTCTATTCTTTCATTTTGCTTGTGTTCGAGTAGAGCTACCTAGCGAACACAAGCTTTGAAATATTCATCGCTAATAAAAGAAAACTCTACGCGTAGGATAAAAAAATTCAATAATTCTTTTGTGATGCAAAAAATGTGCATATTTTCACAAAAAAATTGGAAAGAGACTGAGATTGTGCATTTTGCATTACTAAAAAATGGAATGGAAGTGAAAAAGCATTGTTTCGGTTTGAATGATTTTCTGAATTTCTTTTTTTTCTTATTTAGTGGTAAATTTGAAACATACATTGAAAACCAAATTCTCATTACGCCAGAAGTTTAATTTAAAACACTAATATATTTTTTGCAATGAAATTTTACCATTTAAAATTCAACCATTATCTTTCATGAAAGAAACCTATTCTTATCAAGCTTCAAGCCAGTATTTTGACCCTTATTATCTTATTATCCCTGTATTATTCCCTTATTTTCACTATCATCAATCCTTGTGATAAAAATATTCCTAAATATTGGGAGCTTACTGATTTTTTGAAACCTCATTGCTGTGCAAGTTTTTCTTCAATTAGGTGAAACGCTTTAATATTTTAACTTTTTTTTTTAAAGCTATCAACCTTTTCCTTAGCAGCTTAAAAGACATAAAAACTAAATTGAAAATGGGCGTATCGCATGTTGCTAACTTTTTTGTTTTAAATTTTATTTTATAAAACATTTTAAGTTAGTACACATTTTCTAGAGGAAGATGATTTTTTAAAATTTTTATTCGTTTCATTATTTATAAAATCTAATATTACATTTGAAGTGCAACAGAACCAAAAATGTTTAGAAATTCAAAGGTGAATGATGACATGCTTGTATGGTACATTCCAAAAATTATCATTGAGTTTTTATTTTGAAATGATCATGAATGTAAGCGCTATAAAATAGAAAATGTAAAGATTTCAACTTTTATAAGATTGTTGAAACAAGTTTTTCTCTTTTGTACCTTATTTCGAAATTTTTGTTAGTTTGCTTTCAAAATATAACATATAATTTATGAACGGAAAAGTGAACGATCTTCCCAGCATATTAGGAAAATTTTACTTGTGACAAACAGGCATTTCTGAATTTCACCAAAAACTTGCATTCATGAAAGTTTTGTATCATTCCTTGACAATGGCAAGCAATCTTTTTTGATTTGTTTGCAAAGGAAGATTGTGTCAGGGAAATTACACTAGTGATCATGTATGATGTGTTGATATCTCACAAATAATTAGAGAAAAAATAATAATTACTGACAAAAGACTATAATAATCAGCTGTTTTTAAAAGCAATGTTTATACATGTTTTCTCAATGCACCTCATGCATATTATCGAAATTAATTGCATATTAAATTTAATGCTTGTTTATCTATCACTAGAATAAAGTATTTTCTTGGTCTATTGAACCTAACCCTGATTTTAACACTATTATTAAGTCTCAATTCAGGCAGTTTTGATTTATGTAGCATTTTGTGGAATGCTACATAAGCAAACTCCGCAAAAAGCAAGGGTCTACCGTATTGCAATATGTGTATTAAAATTTAAAACATGTTAAATTATTATATGCCTGGATTTTTAAGGCTTTTGCGACTTTAAACAACTATATATTCGATCCATTTGCATCATAAGCTCATATATGTGCACATTTTTCTTCGTAACTGTCATCAGAGCACTTATACACATGCTCATTCTTTAAGTAAATTTCAGGCAAAAAAAGGCGATAAGAACAAATTTTTCACTTTTCTGTATGATGCAAATAGGTTAAGAAAATCAATAAATATTGCTTGACTGATAGTGATGCAAACTGAAAATATTTTAAGGATTTCACTTTAGCTCATGGTCCTCTTCTACATTGGAGAAAGAAATTTATTTAGTATAATAGGTAGAAATCAGCATAATTATCTCTTTTGAATTTGTGCTACAGTAGAGAACCAATTATCCGGGATGTTTGGGATCATCGCTATCCCGGATACCTGAATTTCCCGGTTTTCAGGATTGCAAAGAAGCAACATTTGCCCAATTGTTTATAAAACCTATATCACTATAATGTATAGTAATGCATCTTAAACTAAGAAGATAATGGTTCAGAAAAGCTTATAAATATCGGAATATAGCAAAAGAATAATTTAAAAGCTGAATCGTTATTCATAAGACATAAAACCCTCATATAAAAAAAAATAATTTTAAAAAGCGCCACACTTTTCATTATTTATTTTCCAAGAAATACAATTAACAGGGGTGATTGTGTTCCGGTATTTTACCGGATTTCCGGTATTTTCATGATAGATTCCGGTATTTTCATATTCGAAAATACCGGAAGTAAAATATTTTTAATTATGCTTTTATCTTCCCACCTCCGGATTTTTTTTCTTTTTCGAATTTTCGATGATTATGCCGATAATTATTAAGAATATTCATCAAATAGAAATGTTCAGATGTAAATTCTAAGTGTTTTTTTTTACCTTACTAAATTACCTTATTTGCATTCGATATGAGAATCGAATTTTTCTCACTTTTGATGCTTATTCCCCTTAGTTAGGAGACAAATAAATGAAATGTAACAAATGCAACTTTCATTGCTTTATAAATGCTTTCGCACAACAAATAGCAATTCTGTTAGACTTGCTTTCGCCTTAAAATATTTTTTTGAAGATAATTGCTCATCACCAGCTCAAAAGTAACTTTATTACTCATTTACAATTTAATTAAATGCATGTACAATATTTTGACTAAAAACTATTTGAATATATGAAATGTGTTAGTTTATGAAGGGAAATTAATTATTACTATGTGTGCTTAGTAATAGGGGCCTTGGTTTTAAAACACTCCACCTCCCCCCCCCCCCCCCACTTTTTCTTTAAAACTTTCAGGTATTTTTTTATGAACTCACAATCACCCCTGAATTAAAGAAAGGGCAAGAACCAAGTTTTTGAACATAAATGTGCGATTTTTTGTCTGGAGTATATAATATAAATTAGTTACTGTGAACGCATTTTTTTCCCCCTTTTCCTTTTTTGTAAATGTTTCGTTTTTGCGATTATTTAGCTTGTTATTAATAATTGTTGCTTTTGCATTGTATCAATAGCACAAGAAATTTTCTTTTTCTGTTCTTGCAGCCTTTTTACAGTCTTGTATATCACAATCTCAAGATTCCACGGTTAATTATCCTGAAAATTAGTAAATTTGGGTTTTGGTGTTTCCCGCTCTTTTCGTGTTGTCACTTACGCTCTATGCGGTTTTAATTCACTGCCATTCAGTAAAAAAAATTGAATTGGAAGTTGGCAATATTTATTTCTTTAGTTTCTAGTTACAATAAAATATTAAAAAGTTAAATTTACTAGCGTACCTTAAGCGTGTAAGATTCAACTTCCTTTATCTAGCTCAAACTTCAGCTTTGAAATTTGTTTTTGTAAAAAATTTGTAAGCTATGTGCGAGTAATATGGTACTTATAAAGAAACCGGTTCCTTTTTATTAGGTATTTCAAAAAAAAAAAAACTTCTTTTCTTTTTCAAAAAATCATTAATTTGCCGAAAATGCGCGTTTTAAAAAACAGCGGGAAAATCGGCAATAATTTGCCGTTTTTTTGGGCTCTCGGATAAAAGGTTCTGTACTCTAGTTTAATTGTTAAAAACAGATTTTTTGCACAATTTTAGAGTATTTAAAAGGTAAATTTCATATATGTTATTTATTAAATATGTCCTTTGTTCATTAAAGAGCATATTTATGAAGAAACTTATGGCCCTATATTTCTTCAGCTTAATTCTGTGCATTTCCTTGCCTGTTGTGTTGCATTTTATAAAATATTTGTTTATTTTAGTCTAATGCATTGATTTCATTGGTTTAATAGGTAATTGTTATTTCTTAAGTGTCCAGAATGGATGTTAAAGAAAAGGCTAAAAAACTTTTTGAAGAATTTTGGAACTGGCGTTTAGAGGATAGTCCAGAGTTTGCTACGATTATTGGAGAGCATGCATTTGATGATAAACTGCAATCTTATGCATTGAAATCATTTGAGAAAAGATTGGTATGTTTTATTCCAGCATTAGAAGTCTTTAAAAAAGTAACTGGTTTTACTGACCAATAAGCATTAAGATTACTTTTTAACATAAAATATTTTTCTACATATATTTATGTGTATTATGTTTTCTACATATATTTTTTATTTGTATCTTATTTATTTTTCTTTTACTCTGCATAATGTTACAAATTATTATTCATTCGAAACAAAACATTTGACTGATAGTACATACTGCAGAAAAAAATACTTAAATACTTAATTACACAAAATTACTGTAAAATGCAGATTTCATAATTGTCCTGATATTACTGATAAAAAATATTTTGTCCTGATTTTTAGCTTTTTATCCTGATATTCCTGATTTTGTTTTTTTTAACAACTTTTTTCATTGTTTTCAACAAATTTTTAGTTTGTCCCTGGGGAAAAAGGGACCGATACTCTTTCAAAAAAAAAAAGCCTTTTAAGATTAAAATTATTGATGCACTGATAAAACATTGGTAATTGCCCACTTTGCAGCTTTACCTATCGGCAAATTTTGCCACTTAATCGTCTGAAAAATTATTTTTGCATTAAAATTACTGTTGTTCAGAAAGTAATTGCGTTAAATAAATTTTAGCTGATTTTTTTTTGTTGAAATTGCTTTTGCTTAGAACAAGAAACTATGCCGAATGAATTCATTAAACCTAAGAAATAGTTTCAAACTGTAGCTGTTGTGCCCGAAATTAAAAAAAGAAAAAAAAAAAAAAAATAGAAGGAAATAGAAAAGGTTACTGGATTGGGAAAATTTAAAATGAAACTTAGATTTTTAATGTGGAAAAAAAATATTGAAAAAATGAACTTTTAGCGATTTGAGATTGAAAATGACTAACTGGGAGCTCTGCAATTTACATTAGTCTTTTTTCTCGTAATGTTTCCTATACAGAAAAAAAAAAAAGAAAACATGCACTCATAAACTTGCTTACTACATAAAATGATGTACCTTTCTTTGTGACATTTGGAGATAACATAGTTTCTAATATTATATATGGGGTATTGGTAGGTATGTGCATTACACACTTAAAAAAATGTTAAAAGTATTCTGATTTTTTTCCTGATATTCACATTTATTTGTGTCCCAATTTCTTTTTCGAAGCCATCATGAAGTCTGTAAAAGTGAAAAAATAAAATGTAAATAACATGAAGTTGCTTAGTTGTTAGTAATCCACCACTGTTTCCACTGAATTTAATTTTATGGTGGTCTGAAACAGCTTTCTGTGCTCTTTGGCTAATGGACCATCTATAATTGTGTATGATGCATTCTGATTCATGCAAAGTGGTATTCAAAAATGAAACTTACGTGAAAATTTATTTGCTTTACATTTTAAATTATTAAGTACATTTGTTTAAATCTTTAAAAATATACCTCCAACATAATAATGGTAACAGTTAATAAAAATCCCTACTGAAACTCTGGCATCATTCCCTAACAATTCCCATCGGAATAAGAAATCTTCGTTAATAAAGCAATCACTTTCCTAAAAATCCCAATTCTGATGAGAGATTGCACCTAGCGTTGCATGAGCTATCTTGAGGATCCCAGCCTCAGGGCTTATGAGCAGTGAAGCTTTTTTTTTCTCTCCTGAATAAATCGGCTGAAATAATATACCTAAATGGGTCATTACGATGAAGGAAACTATTCCAAAAATAATGTCAACATGCACTTTAAATCCTCAGTAGAATTAGAAAAAAACATCCCCCCAAAATTCCCAGTACTCTCTACATTAATCCCAAAAATTTCTTTATTGAGTGAGACCAGAAGTCTTTTAAAAGATTCCTATCAGAGTAAGGACAACAGTCCCTGAACGTTCCCATTAGAATGAGGACAATAGTCCTCCAAACTCTCCTAGAGGAAATGAAAAACATTTCCTAAAATCTCCTGGTTATCAGAAGGACATCATTAAAAATCAATGTTACAAAGAAAATAGTTCCGAAAATTTTTTTTCTCTTTAAAACTCTGTCAGAATTGGAACAATAGCTTCAAAAAATTCTCCTTTGAGAAAGTTTTCTGAAAGTCTGAATTAGAATAACGACTTCAACGCCTAAATTCCGCATCAGCATCAACCATTCTCAAATGATGCCAAATATAAAAGCTCCGATTAGATTAAAGTCAATTGTAAAAATCTCTAGTTTTACTCAAATCTTTTATTATCGGTACGTCAGTGCAAAAATTAATCAGTCGCAAAAAAAAAAAAAAAAAAATCAAAAGGGAAGTATTTTAACTCTTCCTCGTACAGGAAAAGCCCAAGAGCTAAAGAAAGAATTTTATTTGTTCATACTCAAGTAAAACAGGGTTACAGATAATCAACCAGTTGTATTTCTCCTCAATAATTTCTTTCGCCCTAATTATTAGCTTGCATGTTTTATTTTTCCGATTTGAGATTAATTTTTACTTGCTTAACCTTTTGGAACCATGCTGTTTTTTAGAAATTTTTCTTTCGACCCAGGTAGTACGACAGTTGAACCACAGATTTCTTTTCCATTGAAAAGAGAAGGTATAAACTGTGGTACCAGGCGCATGAAATTTACCAGGCGCATTTACCAGGTCGTACCAGGCGCATGATTTTTTTCTAAAGGCATTACAGATTGAGCAAAAAAAAAAAGCAAAAGCGAAAAAAGAAACCACACATTTCTAAAACTAGCATTACATTGACACAATGTTTGGCTACAATTTTCAAAAAAACACCAAGTGTTCCATGTCAAGATAATTCATACTGAGAATTTATTTAGTATATTTTTTACTATAATACCGACAAATTACAAAAGACAGCAGGTGAAATGAAAAGCTAACTTGTATCTATCACACCTTGAATGTTTTCTTGTAAAACTATTTGAAATTTACCTAGCAGTGTGTTATTTGTTTTAATAGAAAATTGAAGTGTTTCTTTAAAGTGTACTAATATCGTTATTTTGTCCATTTCAAATCATCTAGTAGAAAAGTAATAAAAACACCACATTTAAGAAAAACACGAATAAATTATATTTTTAGGACAAAGCAAAAGATTTTTCAAAGCAAACCCTCAGTCTTCTCGAAGAAGAAAACCTTGATAGTGAAACAAAAGAAAACTTAGAACTTTTCCAATATGATCTTACAGCGTATACAAATGGAATGGAAGTTAAAGGGTAAAACTTTTTTTTTTTTAACTTTCATCGAAATTATCATATCTTGCTTTTTTTAAATAACTTCTTTTTAAATGGTAATCATATTTCTTTGCCTTTTGTGGTTGCATAGCTATGTGTAAGATTTGATAATGTAGCCATGTAATATTTAGTTTTACATAACATGCATGTTTTTTAAATAGTTTAAAAAGTATTTTTCTTATATTTCTTAGCCATGTTTTGCATTTGATTTATTTTTGCTTTAAAATTGCCTGACTACATTATAAAAAAAAACTGGTTTAAACCAAAAAAAAAAAACTTTTTTTTCTAACCCTGCTACAAATTGTAAAATACAAGTAATTTCTCTTGTTTTAAAAATTTTTCCTTAAAAACTAAAAAAAAAAAAAACTTTTAAAAAAGTCCTAAAAATAAGATTTTACAATTATTGTTGGACACTTAAATATGTACTAGTTTCTACTTTTACTGTGTGATTGTTGTACTTCAGATGAAAATGTATGTTATGGTACTTTTGTACTTTTTAGGTATGTGTTTGCTATTTGTAACTTGGATGGAGTACATACGGAATTTGAACGCCTTCTTAAACTTATGCCTAAAAAGACTGTCAAAGATTTTCAAAACATTCTAGCAAGGTTCAAATCATTGCCTCAACAGGTATTCATTGCATATAAGCTAACAATGTATAAACTCTTAATTTCAGTGCTTTATAGGTCAATGAAAGTACTTTAATTTTAATAATAGTAAAATAAAGATTTGATAATTGATATCATAGTTAGTTCAGTGCTGGAAAGTAAGATTTAGTTAAGAATGCAGGCATTTTTAACACCTCTACAAGCATATTTTATGCACTGGAATCTAGAAAATCTCCTAAAATGTATTTTCATTCTTTGTATTTTAAATAAAAATTCCTCATCATGAAAAATATCAGAAGATATTGGAATTTATAAAATATTAAATTTTAATACAGTAACACCTTGTTACAACACGCCTCGTTATATCGCTCATTCGAATATATCGCGCTTTTAATTTGTCTCCCGGATTGTTATACATATTTTTTCTAAAAATGCTTCTTTACGTTTGATATCATAGAAAAAAAGTTTTATTTCTGAGGAAAGTATTGTCTTCTTTTTCTAACAATGACTAGACCTGGTAAGTTTTCTCTACATCTGATTTCATTAGTTTAAGCTGCAACTTTTGTTTAGTATTCCTCTATAAAGCAATGGAAATAGTAAAAATTACTATTATTATTACTACAGTCGGCCCCGCTTAAACGAATACTGTCGGTTCCAAGAAATATTATTCGATTAAACGGGGTACTCGATTAAGCGGGTATCTTTAACATTACATCTATGGCGTTGGTTCTGACATATTTTATTCGTATGAGCGGGGTATTCGTTTATCCGTTACCCGATTAAGCGGGGACGACAGTATTTATTTTAAAAGGACAGTTAATCAGCAAATTTTCTTTTATTTTTACTAAAAAGATTGTCCTACTATGATTATAAACTAATATTTTTAAGGAACGCATGCCATTACTTTGTACGTTAACTTGAATCATTACTTTTTTACGACCTCGGTTATATCGCGTTTTCGGATATATCGCGCTTTTTCTGTTGTCGCAGAACAAGCGCGATATAACGAGGGGTTAGTGTAGTTTATTTTTATAAATACAAAATATTAAACATTCTAAGTGATAAAAATCAAAATTGTGTGCATCTCATTGTGTATTAGCATCATTAAATTACCTTTCTGTTTTTCTTTCTTAATGCACTTGTGTATGATGTGGAAATTATTTTGGGTATACTGTCCCACCGATTGCTTTTTAAGGACTTTAGTAATTTGTTTCATTTTAGATTACAGAACTGATTGAAGTCTTGCAAGAAGGTATCAAATTAAAAATGACTCATCATGAAGTTTCTATGGTAATTATTTTATCTTCATCCATAATATGTTATTTGTATGGATAACATTCAAGCAAATGTTTTTAAAGAGAGAATATTTCTTTTCTGCAGTCAAAAGTTGATGGTCAACTTGAGGCTTTACAAGTAGATCCAGAAACAAGTGTTTTTTATAAACCATTTTTAGAAATTCCTGAAAAGATCTCCAAAGATGAAAGGTATTATTCAAGATTCTACAGATAATTTAGTTGTATTGAGGAAAATCAAATGTTGAGTGGTTTTTTTTTTTAATGTTAGATTCCCTCCCACCCTTACAATTGCTGTATAATTTGAGCTAATATTGAAAGGTTGTTCAAGGAAAAGATTAATCACAGTTCATTATTACGAAACAACTCAAGATTTTAGCAAATTAAATAGTTTACCGTTATTGTTAGGTGAGAGATATTTTTAAGTACCATTACTTTATTTTTGTGAAGCATGATCACATGATACATGTAAGCAAAATTTTCTTTCATTTTAATGAGCATTATGAATGAATATTAACTCCTTCCTCTATAGCAGGAGTTTTCAACCTGTGGGTCATGACCAGTGGTCGGAAGTAACGCGCTACAAGTAGTGAAACTACTGTAGTAGCTACATTTTTTAGTAGTTAGTAGTGTAGCTCACTACTTTTTTAAAAAAGTAGAATAGTGAATAGCGCGATACAAACAAATAGTAGTTTATAGAGAATTCTGGAAACTACTTTTAAATGTGTAATTGAAAAAAAAAATAAATAAATAAATGAATGAAAAAATTAAAAAAAAAAGAAATTCCTAGTAATATTCCATGTCCAAATTAGTTCTTTTATTAATCTAAACCACTTTTTGAATTTTTTCGGTCAATCCTCAAACTGTGTGTGCTTTTCTTTTAAGTTATTTTTTAAAAAGTAGCAAAGTAGTGACAACATTTCAAAAGTAGTTTGTAGTTGCTACATTTTTAAAAAAGTAGTTGTAGTTGTAGTTAACTACATTTGTAACAAAATAGTTGTAGTTGTAGTTCGCTACAAAAGAAATGTAGTTTTTCCAACCACTGGTCATGACATTATTCCTACTGTTGAAATATATAATAGTATGGTTTTAAGACTTGTTTGTCAGAGAGAAATACAGCATCCCTTTTGTTTTCTTTTGTAGCTATATTCATTACAGTGAACTTAGTTTTCATTAAAACAAAAATTTCATTTCTACAGTGATGAAGAGAATGTTAAAGTTTCATCAATTTCCCAAGCTTAAATAGACACTCTTATGGGAAAATTATTGACTTATTAATCCTTTTTTGTGTTTAGCACTCAAAACAAGTAAGAAGACTTCTTTTTTTTTAATGAAAATTCTGTACCTCAGAACCAGACTAACGTAAGTCCATTTTCGTCATTTTTCGGTAGAGGGGAAAAACGGTTGTCGAATACATCGTTTTTCTCCTCTACTGTAAAATGACGAAAATGGACTTAGGTTAGTCTGGTTCTGAGGTACAGAATTGGTGATAAATTTGTTTTAATGTCAAAAAAGTATAATTCAATTGCATTGTTTAAACGTGTAAGTAGTTCTAATCAGTGGTCTGAATTACTGAGGTATTTTTTAACACTAGAATTATGGAAGAGGTCTTTTTGACCCCAAGCAAATTTTTTTTGCCTACTGCTCCTCTAAATTTTCTTAGATTCATCAATCCTTTCTTGATTTTTCCTAAACCATTGCTTTGCTTAATGTATGGTTTTCAAGAAAAGGTTTTTTTTAGAACTCAAACTAAGTGGTTATACCTAGAAGTAGGGAGAGGTGTGATTTTGACCCTTTTGAAAAAAAATGAATGTAAATACATTTATTGATACTGAAGCAGAGCAGAAATATTTTTTAAAACGCTTCTTGGGACAATGCTTTACTAGAACTGGAAGCACTCATTGCGTTTTTCTACGTTTGACTGGTGTGCCAACCAGAAACTAACTCATGTCAGGGATTGTGCGATTGAAATAATTAGGGAGCATGTTTACAGAGTTTATCATTCTTGAATGGTTCTTGCTTTTGGGGGATTTTGTAGTATTTTTGGAGGGGGCATTACCATTAGAGGAATGAGCATCCCTGCATAAGGAAAACATTGACCACTTAAGGCTTACTTATTCTTAGTTTGTGGTCTGAGGCTCAACCCCAAAAAAGTATCATGAAACCTAGTTGATAAAGGTGTTTGGAAATTATGAGGCTTTTCTGCAGGCCTGTCATTTAGGGGGGACCCCCCCCTGACTTTGAGAAATCAATGTATTTACATATAAGTGGGCATGCAGGGTTGCCACAGGATACTTAAATGCTACTTTTTGCTACTTTTTTAGACACAAGGCAACTTTAACTACTTTTTTATGCTAAAACATGCCAAAAAGCTACTTTTTTTTCACTAAATCTGCTTTTTTGGAGACTTTTCCCCCCAACGTTAGTTTTCTTTTGAAACACCTGGCTAAGACATCTGTTCTTTAACCCATGGTTTTAAATCATTTCTATCTCAAGAAAAAAACCTTCCCTAAATAGATGTTATGGGATGCACCAATTCACTGCATCCAATCAACAAGTTGGGCTTGGCTTGAGTGATACGAAAATCAATCTTGTATGGAACTGATTTGCATGCTTCGTACTCTACCAATATCTGAGCTTTTCCAGAAGCTGAAACCTTATACAGTGCAGATTTTTGCAGCAACCTTGACTGGGCACAGGGCAGCGATGAGAGTTTAGAAAAAATGCAAATATATGAATAAAAAGAAAACTATTCAGCGAAATGCATTCAAATTTCTACTGCAGGTAGACAATATACGCGTCTGGAGTTTTAAAAAATGTAACCGAAACAAAAATCGGAAATTACATAAGACATATTTTTTTGCTGTTGCAAAAGTTTAGACAAAAAGTCAGATTTTATGCAAATATCTCTTGAAAGGTAATTGTTAGAGGAAAGGTGGGGCTTTTTTCTTCAAATATAAGGTGCAGGGATTGCTGAATGAATAATCAAGCTCCCACTTTCTGTAGCTCTCATGTAAAGAGAAAGTTTGGAAGCCGAAATTTGAAAATGAAATCACTTTGCTAATTTTTTGTCTTTTAAATTGCCCCTTGTATGATAGTACATTATTTTTTACTTCATGGAGAGCAAATTCAGACGTGCGTATCGATCAAAAAGGCCAAGAAAAATTATATTTCTTAAGGATGAAGGAATTGTAAAAACGGCTCAAACTGACGATTCGCTCCTTTATCCCACAACTTCTATTTGGGTCAAAAACAGCACGTGACAGCTAAGTAGATGAACAACTGAATTGGGATTCGTCAAAAAAACAAAGAATTGTGCTAGAGCCTCTTCGGAAACAGTGTCCCAAAAAAGCCAGATTTTAATGGTAAAAGCAGCACAGCATATGCTCATTGGATCTTTTCTCTAGTCAAGCTAATAGAATTATAATTCATCTAAGCCACCCAAATTTTAATAATTTTCATTGAAGAAAGTAACATTCATTTTTAGTCACATTTAGTCTCATGGTAATAGTGAAGTAGAGAGGGGGGTTTTCAATATCCAGGAGAGTTCTTTCGGAAGATAAATATTTGATGTCGGAACGTGTATTGAATGGCAGGCTTATTATAAGATGCTCTGAAGCGCTAGTCTACAGTTGCACAATTCCAAATTGGCAAAGAACTTTTAAATTTAGCTTTTGGTGCACGCAAACTATACCAGTTCTACCTTGAAGACTAGAAGTAAAAGAAGGAAGAGTAATTGAGATTAGAAAAATAAAATGAAGAAAAGTTGAAAGAAAGAAAAATAGAAAAAGAAAAGCTGTCAAGTTTAAAGGGATCTGTTAAAAAGTTAGAAGAAAAAGTCAAACTAGGAAATAGAGAGAGAAAGGACACTCAAAAATCAGCTGATGGACTTTTTAAACAGGTAAACCAGAGGCTAAAATCAACTATTGAAGCAAAAGACACTGAAAGTATTAGAATAGCTCAGGGTATGTTAGAAGGCAGTATAAAGTTGAGAAATAAGGAAAGAGAGCATGAATATGAAGGAAATAAATTAAATTGCTTAGTGAACAAAAGGAAAATACAGTCAATTCGCGATAACTCGAAGTCGGATAACTCGAATATTACTATAACTCGAATTTCTTATTAAATACCGATCCCTTTGTCTTCAATTCTATGTTAATTTTCCTCCATATCTCGAAGTTTACTTCCCTTAACTCGAAGTTTTTTTGAGGTGACTAAACATTTGATAGTTAAAAAGCTGAAAAAACCTTCAAGTGAGAGCATAAAATTTTAATTATTCTTCTCTTGTGGATTCAGTCATTGAAAATCTGAAGTCAAAAGAATATCTGTTGAATCAATGTGCAATAAATGAATAACACCTGTGGTGGCTCTTGCTGTATTTTTTGCACTTATTGCTTCTGTAAGGAATTTAATTTCCAAAAGTTTTGCTTCTTCATCTTTAATGAATCGTGACAGTGATATAGTGATTATTGAATTTAAAACAAACGACTTTTGAAGCAGTTGATAAAGAAAATTTCTTTAATGTGATTAAAACATTGATGTTTGCAACGAAGAGTACAGACAAACCATGGAAGAAAATTAATCTGTTGCCAAGGAAGAACGATATGTGAAAAAGCTGTAATATTTACCGTTTTTTAAATTACAAAACTGCTCAATGCAGCTTAAAATGACGGAAAATCCCACAAGAATGAAATGCATAAGAAGAAAGATTTCTTTTTCTTTTTTGTTCCCAACGTTTCAATTCAAATAGTGTAAATTTTAATTAATTAAACGTGTCAGTGTCAGTTATCTATACATTTGCTGAACATTCCAAGTTTTTATTATTAAAATGTTAGAAATCGAAACTAATGATAAGTCGAACTTCCGATAAGTCGAAGTTTTTTTTCGGTCCCTTCAAATTTGAGTTATCGAGAATTGACTGTACTTTGATAGAATCACTTTTCTGTAAAAAACCAAAAACATGGATTTTCGGAATAAATTTTCTGTATTTATATGAGTATATTATTATTTTTTCTTTTGAATGGTAGAAGTCTTGTAAAGTAAATAACCTCGATTGTACTCTTTTGTTTTTTTTCCCTCATTTGTATCTTTAATTTAATGCATGAGTTCAAAATATGTCTATTTTTTGAACTTGTTTTAAAGCATTACTCATATTCAGTTTAGCTTATCACATGGTTCTATTCAGCTTCTTTGCAACTTTTTTTTTCATGGCTACTTTTTTGCAACTTTTTTTTTATTTTTAAGGCAACTTTTTTGCAACTTTTTTAGTATGTTTAGGCGACTTTTGCTACTTTTTTTGAGATTTTTCCTGTGGCAACCCTGGCATGGTTTTTTATGTTTTCTGATGAAATTGCATTGTGTTTGGACCCTTTGCCCACCCAATGGAAAAAATTCAAATGACAGCCCTGCTTTTCTGCTTTATTAAAAAAGCTAACAAGATCTTTATGTTTTCAGTCTGAATTTTTTTTCCGTAATATCGGGAGTGTGAAAAACTTTTACTAATATTTCTAAGATTTGCTGTAGGTCCAATGAAAGCATTTAGAAAGATTTCAGATTTGGTGCACAATTATTTCTCAAAAACACAAGGTGCTTTTTTTTTTTTTTTAATATTTTTTAAAAGTTCAATGAACTTGGAATCAAATTTTGGTTAGCTATAGATATTAAATATGTATATTGAATGGATCATTATGTATTTCTAAAATTGGAAACAGATGAAACCAGACCAAGTAATCAAAGGTCAGGTTAGAATGTAGCAAATCCTTTAGTAGAACCTTATAAAAAGGGGTTGAAATAAAAATAGATTTAAAAAAAAAAAAAAAACCCTGCTATTGGGCAGGTCCAGAATTACATGTTAAATGAACGTTATAAGATGTGGATAACCGTCAGTCAGTTAAAGCTTGCAAAGGCTTAAAAACACAGCCATTCCAAAAAACACAGCCATTCCACTATATTATCTGCAAGTGACTTTGATCTTTACCGTTCAATTGCACCATGCTACTACTGCTGTGAAAGTTGGATATATCCAAACCACTGCAATGAGATTTGACTCCTGTTCAATGAGCACACTTTCATATACTACTCAAAAGACATTTGTGTCTACAGCTCCTGCTAATAGGAAATTTTTGAATTATTTTTAAAATTGGTGCATAAAAAAATTCAGACCTGTCTGTGAAACGTGCGATGTGTTTCACTTTTCTAGCTTTTCTGTTATATCATTTCAAAGTAGGGAAATCTTTTCCGAAACACCATGTGTGCATACATATATTCACTTTTTTTTTGTTTAGAAATGATTTACAAAATACAGCTTTGAAATCATTGACAGAAGATGTGTTGCCATCCTTTAAAAAGTTACAAGAATTCCTTAAGAATGTAAGCATTTTTTAAAACTTAGTATAATATTTTTTTGAAAAACATTTAATTATATACTTATTTTCTATCCATGGCTTTTCAGGAGTACTCCAAGCATCTTCGTCAAAATATTGCAATTTCTTCTATACCTGATGGCGAGGAATTTTACGAGGCATGCCTTGAGTTTCATCTTGGATTTAATGAGTATAAGGAGTTGCATGACGTTGGTTTGAAAGAAGTGCAAAGAATAAATGAGCAAATGGAAAAGGTTAATGTCTTTCGAAATTTTTTAATTTGCAAGTGTTGTCGGTAAATTGAATTCCCAATGACTTTTCACAATGAAAAACATGTTTATTGGCACTGAATAATACACTGTTTGAAAGCTTACTTTTCCCTATTGTTCGACATAAATGCCATTGAGATCGCTGCATTTTTGCATGGGGTGTACCTTTTTCATTATGAATAAATCGTGGAACTCTTCCACCGCGCAGCAGAGTTACCTGAAAGCCTCTTTCAACTCCCCCCTGGCCAAGGCCAACTAGAAAGACAGGCCCCGGTACGGTGGGAGAAAAAGGAGGTCACGTGACGAACTGTGTGCATCGTCGGATCGCGGAGTGCACTTTCGTTTCGACTTGGACATACGCATTTGTTTCGTGAAATAATGCTTGTCTGTTTTAAACAACGATCGATTTTTTTCATGTCATATTTAGCAAAATAAAATTGATTCACTCTAAGCAAAAATATTTAAAAAATTTAAAAGCAAAACTGTTGTTCCAAATAAAATGAATAAATCAAATTAACAAGTTATATAAAAATAATAATTTTATTTCTGTAGTAATATTGTCTGATAAGTAATATAAAATATTTACACATGCACATAATCTAAACAAATGATGAAAAAAATTCTCACTTAGCATTTATTACTTCAGTTAAAATTTGAGTCAGTCAAATCTTATAACTGTCATTATTGTTTTCTTAAATTTATCAGCAAGATAATAAATTTTACTAATTTTAAATAACTTACCTCCTATACAAATAATATAAAATCATTTCTAATTGCAAAATCATAACAAATTAAAGTGAGATTTCCAAGGTCCATTTAAAAATAGCTATCAAACTGCATTTATCCAATAAATACATTTGTGTAACTGCAATATGTAAAGCAAATTTAATTTTAACTATGAATCCAGCCTAACTAATTTTCTATAGCTTTATTTTAAAATTAATTCTCAGCTTTTGAGCTTTTTTTTTGGACCAATACATTGAATATATATGCACTTAATTTTGCTTTAAAATTTATTTTCAATATTTTAACACCTCAAAAGAAAATGCATTTGCTAAAATAACACTGTGAAAACGTATAAAACTAGCTTACATATATTGTGAGTAACAAGTTTATAAACATGTATACGATAACAAAACGTAATTTGACAATCAAGGTAACAAACTGGCCATATAGATGACCCCCCCCCCCCGGGGAAGATTTCAATGAATGCTCTTCAAATCCACTTTTCTCTTAAAACCCGTTCCGTTTACTCTAATAATTTTACCAAAAATAGACCATGATTCATTTTTCAGAAATCAATGTTAAAACATCTTAAGAAAAGTCAAGAGTCTTTCCCATTTACTTAACAACACCAAAGTGAAACTGGTATTGCGTTTTAGAATTTTTAACGCACTTATGCATTTTAATTACAAAACTTCCTGTCAAAAATTTTACAGTATAGTAATATGGAATTTATTATTGACTTCGATTCAGCCTTCTTGTGAATTTTCAAACACCCAGACTAGCCGAGATGATGATCCTTCTAAGGATTTTTTATAATGAAGCATTAAAGGTAACTTTTGCTCATAATTAAAACATTTAACCAAAATATGCATGATCATTTTCCACAACCAAGTTAAAGGGAGAATTTAAGAGATGTAGACTATAACACATTTATATAACTACAAAAAAAAAAACAGAGAAATATTTGCAAAGTAAAAAGATCATGGTTGAGCGCACATAAGGAACTGCCCCTTATGGCCCTGCCCATGCCCTATTTTCGGCCCGTAGACCGGGGCTAGGAGTTAGTTCCCCAATATTTACCTCCTTCAGATTACTCAATTATCCTTCTTCAATTTTTTTAATTTCCTCTCTTCTAACTTTCCAGATGAAAAATTATCATTTTGCTTCTTAACAAAATTATTTAATAAAATTTTAGATGCTCTGTTCGCTATCTTATCTAGCACTGTTGAAAGAGTCTTTTCACAGTAACACTGCTGAGTAACATCTTCGTCTATGAATTCTAAGTATTCTTTCAGCAATAATTTACTTAGTTCTAGAAGTATGGACAGCTGATTTCGTGAACTCAAAAACTTAGCTAAAAACATATCAATAAGTTTTTGCATTGTAAACCAAACTGCAGCTACAACAATGGTAACTTGTAAAGTCGGCAGAGTTAACTTTCCTCTGTCAAGTTCCAGAACGAGTTCAGACGGAACTTCAACTGCTACACTTTTATCGGTCAAAATCCAGTTAAGGCAAACAGCACAGGTTCCTGTTTTAGCATCTTTCATTGCTATATAACCACCAATGTACGTCAAAATTGGTAATACGAAGTCTGGCACTTCTTCAAATATAAATTCACATTCCAAAATTTCCCGGAAAGGTTCGATATTTATAACATCTGTAGAACTGGATTCTGAACATGATGAAATTGAACGAAGAGAAATATGTTCATTGTTGCATTTCAATAGGCACAAACTTTTAAAACGTAACTTTCGCTCACTTTCTAAAACCTGAACGTAACTAATGTAATAATTAGCTCCGCTTAGCTGCCTATAGTTGCCAAACCTTCCTTCAAGGTTGTCATTTTGGAACTTTCCTAAAGCAATATAGGCAAATTTATATTTTTCAAACAAATATGGCACCATTTCAATAAATGCTTGACAGGTATTGAGAAGAGCGATATAGGTTTGATAAGATAGACTGGAAGCTCGATTCACAGTTGTCTCCCATAATTGCAACCAAGTTACGAATTCGGTTAGAAAAGATATTTGTGGAGACATTTCTTCATTTTCAATGACTTTTCTGTCTGCATCATTAAATCTTTTACTTTCATAGAAACTCTTCACATTCACTATTTTCCACCATTTTATGAAAATACTAAGAAACTCACACGTATCCGAGACGTCTGGAAACATATCAGGCTTTTTTGAAGCAGCACAATTCAGGGCAGCAACATTTTTCTCGTTAAATATCTTTAGTGCCAGTTCGACATTCTGTTTTTGAATATTCGACGGATATAAAACTTTAGTCGACAACAGATTACCGTACTTAACAAGAGAATTTTTTTCTAGCTGATATAGAATTTCGAAGTGCTTAAATTGGGCTTTTCGTAGCACTCCTGTATTTATATCTGGATAAGTAATGGCAATATTATCAGTTTTCTTAGAGATCCAATTATTTCGCACACATTTTATAAGGTGCACCGTATCGAAAATGAAAAAAAGTTTCCGTGTTTGGTCACAAGGATGAGGCATAGATGGCTTTAAAACATTATCATTCATCAATTCAAATGCTTTTCTATTGACAGAGTTATTGTCTGATATAAGCGACAGTACTCTGAAGCCAATTCTTTCCAATTCTGCAATCACTTTAAATAACATACCTTTTAATTGGCAGGAAGTTAAATTTATCACTGGCACAATGCTTACAACATCAATATACTTGGATAAAACACTCGATATCATAAACACCTGTGCAGTCCTTGCAACTTTTGTCTCATCATTTTCACTGTTTCCATAAACAGAATTTCCCTTAAAAGTTAAACTTGGTTCGACATAAATTTCATCCAAGAGTAAGTTCACTAGAAATTCATGCTCTTTTAAATACTGTTGTTTTATTTTTAGGTATTCGACACTATCATCTATCGAGTTAGTTTGTAACGAAATGCTACTGATCACCTTACTTAAGTTTCTCGGATGGGGTAGAATCAAATATCCACATTTGTATAAAGATTGATACACAGATGAAGATAAAACGTAAATGCTAGAAGCAAAAATTAGAGTTCTTCCACTGTATCTTCGATTATTTTTTGACACATTCACCAACTGTAGTTGATCGATTATGAACTCTAGATTTTTTTCATGCCCTTCAATATCAATAGATTTCAACATGTCAATTATTAATTCAATCTTAGACTTCACTTTCAATGCATTAGGATTTTTCAACAGTTCAATAATTTCATCTAACACATGAAATGAATTCAGTACTTGCAAATGCTTAGGCACATTTTTCAAAGGCAGTTCAATTTCGTCCAGAACTATCTGGAATTCTAAGGAGCGCTTAACAGTCAAAGAACTTACTAATTTGGGAAGATCATTTGACAAGTTAATTAGGCACACCACAATTTTTTCATCGCAGCTGAAAATGGACCACTTCCTTGTATTATCTTCTACGTCATTATGGAGATATTGTTCGTAGTATTTTACAACATCCTCCATTTTTAATATTTTTTTCCCCTCCACATACTTAGCATGTTCAACGATACTTTCGTTCAATGCCAAGTTGAAGTTTTCTTCTTCTACGTCCGGAAGCCTCCTGGATGAAGAAGGTACTGCAGACAGATAACTAGGTAAATTGGGAAATATTACAGGATATGCACCTTCTTTTAATTTCGGAATTATCCTCGGATACTCTTTGATTTCTCCTTTGACTGTGCATCTGTCAATTCTGATGACATCCGATTCTTGAAAATGTTTGATGCATACTAAAGGATTTTTAATCCCAGTAAAGTCAGTGGGAATTTTTCTTAGCCATATTTCTCGCAGATTTTTACACCTTGGGAGAGTAAAAACAGTGACTCTTTCGGTCTGTCCTCTGTAATTAGATTTACAGCCACTTACGCTACAGCATCAACCCATCACGTAAAATGACGAAGTCCTCTGTACAAAATTACTCAATTTTTCAAAAGAATATTAAAATAGTTGAAGTAAGAAGTATTTGTTAACAAAGCTAAACACAACGATTGGCGCAACAACAAACAAGCGAGCATGCCCTGATGGAGCCGGCAATGACGGTCTCAGCTAAAGGGTAGCACACAGTTGGTCACGTGATAATTCCGAACCTGGGCCTGTCTTTCTAGTTGGCCTTGGTTCGGCGCGTAAACACGCTGCTGCTTTGGGGATCTTTGATTGGACACTGAGACGAATTCTTCACAACGAACTCCAGTTTCATTCCTACAAACTTGCTGTGGTTCACCAGTTGAGTGATAACGTCTCCTGGAAAGGTGACGTACCGTGGCAGGCCCGCTCTTCCGATTTGACACTCTGTGATTATTTTTTATGGGGGTATCTCAAATCGATCGTTTACAACGACAAGCCCAGGACCCTGCAACGCCCGGAGAGCAACATCCGGCTTACTATCACCAACATCCCATCAGTCGATATGCTCGAAAGAGTGCAACAAATCTAGGGTACATGAGTGTATCATTAACAGGTGCCGTCATTCTTCCCGATGTAGTTTTTAAATCTAACTAATATTAAAATTCAGAATGGGTAACATTAATACTATTAAAATCTGTCTGCGTCTGTCTGTCTGTCCGTCTGAAGCTTGAACTCCTCAAAAACCGCTGAGAGTAGAGAATCAAACGTAGTACCATTCGATTCAAAATTATCCAAGGAAGACAATAAGACCAACAGCGTAATTGTACGACGTTGATTAGTTGAGATATTAATTAAAACGTTAATTAAATTTTTTGCAATTTTAAAATTCCAAGACTTTTATTTCTTACCGTTGCCATCTTGAATTAAAACGTTAGTTAAATTATTGAACTACTTAAAATTCAAAGAGTTTTATTTCTTTCGGTTACCGTTTCGGATCCGTGTTATAATTAAGTTCTAGCAATTGTTTTTTGTAAGACTTTAATTTTTCTCAGCTGCCATTTCAAAAATGTGTTTCAAAAAAAATTCTAATTAATGTTTTTAGCTGGAACTTTTTTTAGCTGCGATCCAAATATTAAAACAACTTTTTCGTTTAGAATTTCGCAATTAATTTTACAGGAAGATAGCGGTTTGGAAATAATTGTTTTTGGTAGGGAATTGTATTTGTCATTTGAGGAGAGTGTTAAGTAAGCTAATGGACATCGTTTTTAGTTCTGAGGAAGCATGTGCAAATAATTCGATGGACCTATTGATGCAGGAAAGCTTTTTAGCGAGACGCTTTATCGGGGAGTTGTTTGATGAAACTATCATCGCTAAAACTTTTCAACCCACTTGAAAGGCGAGCCGCCTTGCCGGCGAGTAGTTTGTTGAAACTTTCCTCACTACTTTGAAAGCGAGCCACCTTGGCGGCGAGTAATTTGTTGAAACGTTCCTCGCTATTTTAAAGGCGAGCTGCCTTGGCGGCGATTAGCTTGTTTAAATTTTCCTCACTACTGAAAGCCCGTGCAACGCCGGGCCCTGCAGCTAGTATCTTATAAAAAGTTGTAAACTGATACATGATGTACTTTTCCCTTAGTTGACTTTTCAAGTCTGCAAGTTTCTCCGCCGCACCCTGTACCAAGCTTATAACATTTCCGATTTACCTAAACATTATTTGTAGCTTGCATTTGTATTTTAGGTGTGTAATACAGTTTTTTAGTTTGTCCAGTCAGAAAAAATTGCCATTGTTTACAGAAGTAGCCATTGTGTGTATAGATATGCATTTTAATGTTGAAAAATTCATGAACGAGTGTCACTAAAACACCATACCCGGCCGAAACCCGGGCAGGGCCGGGTACCCGGCTAGTTAATTAAATAAAGAAGAAATAATAAATAAAATAAAGAAGTTCAGCCTTGCAATACTGTCTCACTGTTTTCAAATTTCATCAGCAAATTTGTATCGGATAAGAACTTTTTGGGAGGTCACAGTGACCTCCTATTGGAGTGCCACTGCTTGCACCCCCCTAACGTGAGTCCTGGCTACGCCCTTGGCCAGGCGCGTCTTTTGAGGTTCGTCTTTCGAGGTAAAAAGGGATGTAGGGGGGGGGGACCTTCTGATAGAAGTTGAATGGGCCCGGAAAAGGTCACAACAGCCCTTTGACGCAGAGTTTTCATCAACGTGTTTTTCATACTTTTTTCATTATTTTGAATGATTTAGGTCCAAATAAGTGAGAACTATTATATTTAGCATTTTAATAATTATCTGTATAGGTAATAGAGTCATTCCATGTCAAGTGGACTAGTGGTCCCCACCCGACCATCTCCGATTTGGATCAAATTTTACAGAGGTATAGACATGCCTATGAAACTAACCTGTGCAAATTTTTAGCTTCCAAGATCCAAATCTGGAGGAGCTAGGATCCCGCAAAAAATGTGGCCCAAAATGGCGGATGAACTTCATGAAACAAGTTGCAATGTTTAGGTCAAGGTTGCAGAAAATTTTATCACAGTGGAAGCCTAATTTTTTTTGGAGCTTAAAGTACTTTTGGTTGTCAACACTCTGAAGTATATTCTTTGAGATTGCGCTTATTAGATTTTGTGTAGCACGTGCCTAAACTTGCGAAAAAACGCGGTGGGCAATTTTTTTCCTGGATTTCAGGTTGTCATAAATTTTTAACCAAAAAACTTCAAAGGTTTATACTTCGTAGTTTTATTGTCCAAATACTTGTTTTTAATGTTTTACAGCTACAGAGCTTAAATATTGTATTTGTAAAAGATATTGGCACCCTAAGTGTCGATGAAAACGCTTCTTTTGAAAAATCGCCTATTTTCAACTCACTATATCTCAGGTTTGTCACCTAAGACCATTTTTTCTTTGGCACCATTAGAAAGAACAGATTTTTTCCTATCGAAATGAGTTTTTTTTTCGATGGTGTTCTTTCGAATAAGGATGAAAAAATTAGCTTGAAATACTGTCTGTTATGAATAATTGGCATAATTAGGTTAAGACTGCAGAAAATTTTATCACACTGGGGGCCTAATATTTTTGGAGTTTAAATTACTTTTAGTAGTCAATACTCTCCAGTATTTTTTGTGAGATTGAGCTAATTAAATTTTGTGTACCACGCATGTTAACTTGCAAAAAAAACGCGTTAGGAAATCTTTTTCCTGGATTCATAAATTTTTAACCAAACAAATTCAAAGGTTCATGTTTCGTAGTTCTATTGTCCAAATACTTGGTTTTAATATTTTACAGCTTCAGAGCTTAAATATTGATTTTGTAAGAGATATTGTTGTCAAAAGTGTTCTATCAAAATCATTTTAATGAAAAATCACCTGTTTTCAACTCACTGTATCTCAAGTTTGTCACCTTCCACTGTTTTTTTTTGTTGGCACCATTAGAAAGAACAGATTTTTTCCTATTGAAATGAGTTTTTTTTTTCGATGGTGTTCTTTCGAATAAGGAAGAAAAAAATAGCTCGAAGTATGGTCAGTTATGAAGAATTGGCATAATTAGGCTAAGACTGCAGAAAATTTTATTATACCAAAAGTTCGAATTTTTAACAACTTAAAGTACATTTAGTTGTTTATATTAATACTCTGATAAGAAAAAATCTGTTATTTATAGTAGTACTAACGAAAAGATGATGGAAGGTGACAAACCTGAATTACAGTTTATTGAAATCAAGCTATTTTTCAAACAGGAATTGCCAATAATTTTCATGTATGCTACACAAAAGCTAATGAGTTGGAAATCACATAATTATTAGAATCTATTAACAACTAAATGTACTTTAAGTTGTTAAAAATTCGAACTTCTATTATAATAAAATATTCTGCAGTCTTAGCCGAATTATGCCAATTCTTCACAACTGACAAAACTTCCAGCTTTTTTTTCCCTCCTTATTCGAAAGAACACCATCGAAAAAAAAACTCATTTCGATAGGTAAAAATCTGTGCTTTCTAATGGTGCCAACGAAAAAACGGTTGAAGGTGACAAACTTGAGATACAGTGAGTTGAAAACAGCCGATTTTCCATTAAAATGATTTTGATAGACACTTAGGGTGCCAATATCTTTTACAAATACAATATTTAAGCTCTGCAGCTGTAAAACATTAAAAACAAGTATTTGGACAATAGAACTACGAAATATGAACCTTTGAATTTGTTTGGTTAAAAATTTATGAATCCAGGAAAAAGATTGCCCACCGCGTTTTTTCGTAAGTTGACATGCGTGCTACACAAAATTTAATAAGCTCAATCTCACAAAAAATACTGGAGAGTATTGACAACTAAAGGTACTTTAAATTCCAAAAATATTAGGCCCCCAGTGTGATAAAATTTTATGCAGCCTTAACCTAATTATGCCAATTCGTCATAACAGATAGTATTTCAAGCTAATTTTTTCATCCTTATTCGAAAGAACACCATCGAAAAAAAAACTCATTTCGATAGGAAAAAATCTGTTCTTTCTAGTGGTGCCAAAGAAAAAATGGTCTTAGGTGACAAACCTGAGATATAGGGAGTTGAAAACAGGCGATTTTTCAAAAGAAGCGTTTTCATCGACACTTAGGGTGCCAATATCTTTTACAAATACAATATTTAAGCTCTGTAGCTGTAAAACATTAAAAAGAAGTATTTGGACAATAAAACTACGAAGTATAAACCTTTGAAGTTTTTTTGGTTAAAAATTTATGACACCCTGAAATCCAGGAAAAAAATTGCCCACCGCGTTTTTTCGCAAGTTTAGGCACGTGCTACACAAAATCTAATAAGCGCAATCTCAAAGAATATACTGGAGAGTGTTGACAACCAAAAGTACTTTAAGCTCCAAAAAAAATTAGGCTTCCACTGTGATAAAATTTTCTGCAACCTTGACCTAAACATTGCAACTTGTTTCATGAAGTTCATCCGCCATTTTGGGCCACATTTTTTGCGGGATCCTAGCTCCTCCAGATTTGGATCTTGAAAGCTGAAAATTTGCACAGGTTAGTTTCACAGGCATGTCTACACCTCTGTAAAATCAAATCCAAATCGGAGATGGTCGAGTGGGGACGATTTGAAAAATTGGTCCAGTTGACGTGGAATGACTCAATACAGAATTATAAATGATGTGTTCCTCTCCTTACGGTAGAAAAAACCCGTTTAAAAAATTATTCCTTAAAGATTTTGTATCCTCTGTTCAATGTTATGTTAGAACTACCTCTAGAACATTATAGGAAAATATAATATGTTACCAAACCATACACAGGAACACAGGTGCGTTATTTAGGAGTGGTAATGCGATGAATTACCCCCTTGACTTTGTGAAATTAATGTTTTTTCATTTGAGTGGGCGTGCGTTATTTTCCGATAAAATTTGCATTGAGTATGAACCCTTTTGTCTCCCCCCCTCCCATCCCTGAAAAAAAAAAAATCGGAATGACGGCCTTGAATACAAAATTAATTTTTGTGCATCAGAGTTTTCCCGTCGCCGTCGCAAGAAAGCGAAGTCCTCTTTCACCGAGGTCTTTAAATCTAACTAACCGAAAACAGAGATTCTGTAAAGCATTAGGAACAAAAGTAAAATTTTTATTAAAAGTTAAACAATGAAATGCAAAATAGTTGTAAATAGAAAAAAAAACATAAATAAATAAACAAAGCGAAAGTACTAGAGAGAGCTTCTGCTTCGCATCTTAAAGGTCTTTCCCAAACGATCTCTCGCCAGGAGGGGGGTGGGCGTGAACTTGTGTCAGTTTAGGTCAAGGGAGAAGGGCGGGGGTAACAAAAAGTATTATCACACAGTTAGGTTGGTTTTTTCAACGTGTTTTGTTATAATATGTGTGACACATGTGACAAGAGGAGGGGAGGGGGTACGGTGAAATGTGACACTGTGTGAGAAATGGAGGAAGGGAGGGGGCAAATGTGTTGAATAAAGCGTATAACGTCAATTATGACAATCCCTTGATCACTAGCTTTCAAATAATTCGGTATTTATAAAACTACTCCCTAAAAGAGCACCACAGACATTTACATGCGCTATTAATCAGAGTTGGGGAACAGAGACAGAAAAAATGCCCAGAAATTATAAAACTTATTATGGTAAACTGGCAAATATATGCATCTATGATATTTTTTTCACGTGTTGGTTTCGGCTACCCCCTTAACCTTTGGGAACCGGGCGGTACACATGTTGTACCATAAGTCTTTTTTTTTTAAAAGGACGGGGTCGAAATTCTCACTCAAACCCTTTGGAGCCGGGGATTTTTACAAGGTTTCATACGTCTGGTACGACAGTTTATACCTTCTCTTTTCAATGGAAAAGAAATCTGTGGTTCAACTGTCGTACTACCTGGGTCGAAAGAAACATTTCTATATGAACGGCCCGGATCCAAAAGGATATCTGCAATTTTCTAAAAATTGCTCATAACACAAATTTCAAGTTAACACAAAAAATGTATTAACTTCATACTTTGAGTCAACGGCAGATATCAGAAAAAGAGCACAAGTTTGTTTTTCAGCCTCTATGAAATACACAGATTTGTTTGATTTTTTAAAATTACCAACATTTTTACCGTGATTTACAGTGAGCATTACACGGCATAGATAGCAAGTCAGATTGAAATTTCTGACACAATGAGAAGAAACTAGCATGCATGGCGAAAGCGGGAATCGAACCCGCAATCTTCTTTACTGCCTACAGACAGCTGTTAGAGCCAGCATTTCTGACCGCTTGGCCACTGTTTGATTGATTGTCATGGGGAAATGCTTCAAGCAGTCGAATTTCAATGCATTAGAAGGTTAATTATAACTTTGTTTTGGCACGAAAGGACTTGGACTTGTATTAATCAAACTGACATAACTAAATCAATATTAATCAATGATCGCCAATAAAAAATCACGCCAAAGAGAATAAGAGACTCGTGAAGCGACAGGAAGAAAGTAACAGGTCTTCAAAGAACTTACCTGCTGACTCCAAAAGAGTTTTTATCCCTCCACCGGTATACTTCTTCTAAGTTTGTATTTATCAGACTAAAGAACTGCATGTTATATCTCTTGCTACATTTAGAGGTTTTTACAAATGCTTGGGATCTCACAATCCATGAACCACCGTATTTCCTGTAAGCTTCCGGTAAGGAAAATAACATGACAGAGGAGACGAACTGCCAACGAATTTTCAAAACCTAGCTTACACATCGTACATTTTATACTCGTAACTATGATGTCCTCATAGCCAACTGATATGACACGCGACAGGACTGTTGTGTGCCTGATGGATTTGGACGATCTTTCGATCCTTTGTAAACTTAAAATTTATATAAAGTTAGCATTGTGGGTAGCCGAATGAAAGGCTATTTTTATATTTGTCTTTTTGTAAAAAGCTGAGTGGCAACACGATAAATTAGCTGTCAAATGTTCGCCATGACGTCGTTTACTTAGTATATTACAATTGTTTACTTGTCCATTTTTAAAAACTTTTTCAATATCATTTCGAATTGCTTCTTCGGTAAGTTGTGCTTTATATAAGTAATTCTTTTTAGCACCACTTTAAAAGTTTAGTGTTATGTATGTGACGATATTTTGAGATAACTACAAGTTTTCAACGTAGGTAGGAGCAAATAGTCGTTAAGATTATAATCTTGTTCCATTTTTTTTTTTTTCAATTTCTTACGGATGGGGATTGTGTGGTCTAATTGTTATATTTTAACTAGTTTAGTACTGTTGTAAATTTAGAATCTTTCACTTGAATTCATTTATTTTTTTACTTTTAAATCGGATTAGTTTTGTCTTTAACTGAACCTCAAACGTGGAAGTCGCCTAGATTAGTAAGGGTGAACATTTTCTTGAAGTGGTTCACAGTTTAAAATTGAATTTTTCAAATACTTTTCAGTGGGTCTACAAATTTAAAATGAACTTTTGGGCCATGAAAAATGCATTCGTGGGCCAGTGGTCTCTTTCGTGGGTCTTAGCCTCGCCACTATTAATATATTAGACCAGGGTTTCTTAAGAGAGCCACATCTCCCCCTTGCAGGGGCGGATACAAGGGAGGGGCGATGGGGGCAAACGCCCCTCCCTTGAGAGATTCGCACTCAGTAAATTTTCAACATTGAAGCTCAAAATATTTAATTTAAGACGAGTTATAATGATGTTGAAGGAAAACATTTTGGGCTTTTCCTCGGAAATGTTTTGAAATTGAAGTCCAAAACTAATGCGATCAATACTTACAAGCCTGTATGCATAGTAAAAAGTAAAGAATAAAAGTCAACCGCCCCTCCCTTGAACAAGTTCTGGATCCGCTCTTGACATCATTTTTAACCGACTTCAACAAAGGAGGAGGTTCTCAATTCAAAGCGTATGTTTTTTTTTGTTTGTTCGCACATAACTTATGATCTACTGAACCGATTTGGACGATTTTTTTTTAATCGATAGGAGATGGTGTAACTTAGGTACCATGTACTCATATGACGATATTTGTTCACTAGAAAAATAGTTATTATGGAAAACAGTAAATTTCATGTCATTTCCCCATTAGATGATTAAATTTCCAATCCATTGTTTCAAAAATTTTTTGCTTCGCAACAGCAATATTAATAGTAATCATGATGAAAAATTTTAACCAAGGCTAACTAAATCTAACGTGCAACTCATTAGCGGTAACGTACGTAGTATGTGTTAAAATCACACAAACAGTTGATATTTAAATGGCTTTGATTAAGCTAGTACACAAATAAATACTAGAGAATAACAAAGATTATTTTTTAGTGTCAATCGTTTATAATTTTAGACGCGTTGATAGTTTCTTCCTTTTTTTTCAGTTTATTTTATGGAGCATTTACTTAAGAAAATTAGGTGAAGTTCCGTAATGGAAACATTACCTTATTTCATAAGTACACTTACACTAAAAAGAATAAAATAAAATAATTTTGGAAAAAAATAGAACCGACTTTAGTTGGAAATTGCTCTAAAAAGTAAAAAATATTTTTTTTCTTTGAACACCATCGAAACTACTTTTAAACATAAGTTTTGAAGTCGGCGCAAAAACGATAGATCAAATGATATTTAACCATATTTTGCCAACATTTTTCAGAGAAACCATTGAAAATTAAAAGCAGAGAAAATAATTCTACAATATTTTATAGAGAATGTTTGTCATTCCAGCGAAAATGGTACAAATCATGTCCGAGACTTTGGAATTTTTTAAAATCAATTTTAATCACTACCACCTATGAAGTGTATTTTTTTTTTTGGTTCTCCATTTAATTTTGTGCCATCAAGTATCAATTGATTAGGTATAATCCATTTAGAAAGGACACAAAAAATCATATTTGTCAGAAGAAGGAGAAAATGACGTGTCCCAGCTTCAAATTGCTAGAATTTTGAATGTGATTTAAAATTAAACTGAAATTTAACAACAAAATAAATTACACTGCACTGCACAAGAGATGCTTTTGACACCATTTCTGCAGATTATTACGCAAATGAAAAAAAATTTCCCCAAAAAACACTATTATTTATCCATGTCCCTAGCTTTTCTATGTTTTGAATTGTCCACTCTGTTATATGCCTTTTGGAAATAAAATAAACAATTGCATTCAATCTGATATATATTTTTTAAAATATAGGTAGTATAACTGCCGTGATTAGCTTGCCACATTGAATTATGTAGTCGACAACCAGGGTGAGCCTCATTCTTTTCTTATGGTAGTTAATTTGAACTGTTAGATGTCCACTCTGTTAGAGTCGATTTTATGATGAAAAAAATAGATTTTTTCTTGAAATTGCAGACAGACTTACAGTTTTAGGCTGTTTATTCCACTTTATGCTTGTTCTGTGATTCCAACTTTTCTTTGCGATTATAAAGATATTTTTAATGGCTTATTTGTCCACTGTGTTATGTGTCCACTCTGTTATACAAAGTTATCAAAATATTTGAAATCCTTTCATAAATGAGTCATGTACTAGTTATTTACACTTTATTATACACAAATAAATGGAAACTCAACAAAAAAAACATGATTAGTTTGTGGAAATTATTTAAATTGATAATCTTCAGTAAAGAGTTTCAGACATGAGTTGTACCATTTTCGCTGGAATGACCCGTATGCATAGTAAAAAGTGAAGAATAAAAGTCAGCCACGCCTCCCTTGAACAAGTTCTGGATCCGCCCTTGCCCCCTTCTAGGCACTGAGTAAAGATAGAATTCTACAAGATAAAAGGAAAGTAGAGGATTCATGAACCTTGTAACGGGAGCCATGGTTGAATTCTGTTATGATCTTTTGCGTTAGTCAAATACAGTCGACGCTCGATATAACGACCGTCTTCGTCCTGCAGAAAACGGTCTTTATAACGAGTGGTCGTTGTAAGAGGTACAACATAGAGTATATTGGGATACAGTTGGGGGTTTTCTCACCGGTCGTTATATTGGGATGGTCCTTATAACGTGTGGTCGTTATAACGAGCGTCGACTGTATTACATTAGTTGTGTATCTACACGTTAATAACAAGCCAGAAGTTCTGTCAAGAGCTAAACGAGCCTACTTTCCCATTTACCGACATCAACATTCTAGCATCTAATCAATATTCTATAAAGTGTCTACGACTGAAAATGTATAGCAAACATACACTTTTGGTACATAATTTTGATTTTTTAAAACGAAATGTGCCACTCACAACATCAAGAAAATTTGTTAGAATCGGACTATTTGCTCAAAAGTTTTTATGGAGGGGGGGGGGAGACAGGTTTTTTGAACGGTTCAAAATTGAACGAAAATGTTCCCAAATAGTGACCAGTATGTTACTTCTTTTTTTAATTGAGAGGTCATTTTGCAATGTCGCTCGACATACTACTTTTTCTTTTTAAGCTTACATATTGAAAATATGTGCTTGATATAAAATGTTTCCTATACGAAACATTAATATTTTAAAATTTGCTGCATTAAAGCACCTAACATTTTGAGAGAGTGCATGCTACTTCAATTTTGTAATCAAATGATGTTTTTTGTTTCTTTTTATTTGAACGAAGATCAGTTTTTCTTGAGATGATGGTTTGAATAGTCGAACCAATGAAAACTAGAAACGGTTAATATAACAAAATTGATGCTTGTACAAAAACAGGGACTACTTTTCTTGTGGACAAACTTCTTGTTTAAGAGTTCTGTTTGATTTCAACAATTCAAATCAATTTTTAAATTCCTTTAATGAATATTTTAAAACTCTCAGGTGAATAATAAAAATTTCTGAAAATTTTGCATTCTTCGTTCATTCAATATTAAAATTATTGCTCCACAATATCTATAAATGTTATTTTAATACCTTTCTCCCTAGATAATTATAAGTAAAATCTTTGTACAGTGCGTCTCTCGTAACTTTATCTATGACTTTGCTATGACTTACGTAGAAAATGTTTACCTCTTTTTGGGGAGTTCAGTAAAAAAGGAACGAGCTCTATTAGAGTGTATTTGTGTCAGAATTCTGTTCGAAAGTAACAACTCAATTCAGAACCAAATGTACTTCCTTATTATCCCTACAACCCCCCCCCCCCGAAAAAAGGTAACCTTGTCAAGGTCATAGCTCACCGTTTCAGGAGTGCTCTATAATCATCAAACAGTTTGACTCTCCGGTTTTATTACTTCCTCTTAACAAACTCATGTTTACTGTGTGAGCAATCACTCGAGGTTGCAATTGAGCTACTTAGGCACATTTACAATTTCAGCTGTAGTTTTCTTTTTGAAAATGTATGTATATCGAAACAAGTCCCCAAAATCTTCTTGAATTAAAAGCATGGATACGTATTTATTATACAGGGTGTCCACTCCAATCGTGGACCAATAGCTAATTTCTAAACCGTTAGAGATAAGCATATAGTTCATTTAGGAAAAAATTTCCAAATTATGAAAGGAATTTTGGGTCTATTCAATGTTTTTCAAAAAATCAAATTTTGAAAGAGTTACGAAATTTAAATTTTTATACAGCCCCCCAGTCCTATCAATCATATTTAGTAAAATATTCTTGACACTGTAACGTTTAAAACTAAAAAAAATCACTCCTCTACGGCAAAAATTGACCGAGTTATGACGTTTTGAAAAATCAAGATTTTGAAGGATTTCGCATACGTCCCTCGAGTGATCTCTCGATGGACGTCATGGAAATAATGCAAAATCTTGATTTTTCAAAACGTCATAACTCGGTCAATTTTTGTCGTAGAACAGTGATTTTTTTAAGTTTTAAACGTTACAGTGTCAAGAATGTTTTACTAAATATGAATGATAGGACTGGGGGGCTGTATAAAAATTTAAATTTCGTAACTCTTTCAAAATTTGATTTTTTGAAAAACATTGAATAGACCCAAAATTCCTTTCATAATTTGGAGATTTTTTCCCAAATAAACTATATGATGAATGTAAGCCTTGAAAAGAAGAAATGATCATCCTTTCCACCTCGAGGCTACAAAAATTAGAGTTTGGCAACAATGAAAAAAGAAAAGAATAGATTTTAAAATTAAGATGAAATAGATTGTAAAACTTTTTGGCCACTTCTTGTAAGAATTTTCCCCTTTGAAATGTAAATAGTGTTAATAAACCTTTTTAATATAACCTTTTCTACTAAGATGTAATAGTTTTAAGATACTGAGCAGACAACCGCCCATAAATTTACAAGAAAAATGTGTTACTCAGATGTAACACTATATGCTTATCTCTAACGGTTTAGAAATTAGCTATTGGTCCACGATTGGAGTGGACACCCTGTATAATGCGTGAGGAGAACTACTAAAAAATTTGGTGCTGATAAGGGTGTCAAAGCTTGATAAACCCTTGTCTAGATCTGGGTTTTTAACGGGGGCCATATATCCCTTTGGGACTACAGACTAAAACTGGGGGGGGGGGGATATCTATAGAATAAGGCAAATCATGCACCACAAAAAAATAAATGTTTTTACAGTACAATACAGCTAATTTTATAGTAATAAACTGTAAAACTGCTAATTTTACAGTAATAAACTAAAACTGCTAATTTTACAATTTATTACTGTGCATTTTGCAGTTTTAAACTGGACAAGGGTGGATAGGAGCCTCTGGTTCAGGAGGGGGTCATTTTCGTAAAGGATGGGGTCACAATGAAATTTTTGTGCTAAAATGGGGGTATTTGGCGGTTTTTTTTCAAGCTATAAGTCCCAAAAATGCAGTTATGGGCTATATTTTGCGGTTTAAGAGGGATCATGACCCCCATTACCCTTCCTCTAGATTTGCGCCTGAACTGAAAGCTCTGCTGCCAGCATTATTCCAGTTGCTTTTACAGTATTATCCAGCTAATTTTATGGTAATAAACTGTAAAATTGCTAGTTTTGCAGTTTATTACTGCTAATAGTATAGGGTCATTCTATAGTGACTAACGTAACATTCAGAGCTGATTTTGTAACTGTGTTTACTTGTCACTTAACGGATAAAAGATATTTTTTAGTTATGCTGCTGGATTTACAATGTACATGGTATCTATGTATCATTTCTGCTAAGAATTTAAAACAAAATTACTGACAGTAGATATTTTTTCAACCAAAATAGCAGTGTGACTAACGTAACATTTTTGCAACCCTGAAAATGAATGCTCATGTTGTGAGGCAAAAATTTCTCAAAGTTAAGCAAGTGTTAAAAACTGAATGATATATTTGAAAAATGTGTAAAGTTGGCTTTTGAAAACAAAACATATTTATTAAATCTTAATTTTTTTTAGTCTTAAGTGTCACTTTTACTCAAGATGGAGTGTGACTAACGTAACCATCGAATAATGAGCAGTATAGACACACCACAAACTATTTATTATGGCTAATCTCAGTGATAATTACAATACTTTTTCAATTTTTTTAACTTCTTAGGTTGTAGATTTTTATTTATGTATTTATTCATTTATTTTTTGATACTTTTTTCACTTCGGTATTTTTTTCTCCTCGGCTGAGGTTGACATTTTCATGGAATGACCCTATGCTACTGTAAAAACAACAGTTTTTTTTTTGCAATGTGCTGAAGAGAGCCACAGTTGAAGTTATTGCATACTATTCAATAAGTTCAATAAAAGTAAAATGTTGCCTTAACTTTAACCTAAACTATTGCAACCTGAAAATAAAATCTCAACCCAGAGCTTAAGATTTGTATTAGTGCTTTCTTCTAAAAGAACAGTTGTTTTAGAACTTTTTGAAACAACAATCCCAGGAATGCATCTCAGAATTTCGAGGTAGCATTACACTACAAGAACGGCACTTTTAAATTAATTTAATGATGAAAATGTTAATTTAGCGGTTTTTTTTTTTTTACTTCGTGCGAAAAATATGACGAAGAAGTTTAAAATTAGAAATGTTGATGAAATAATTGAATATGAAGAAATAAAAAGTAAATAAAAATGATATTATAAAGGAACTTATTCATGGATGTCATTTTCAAGAATACTAAGCAAATATATTTTTGAGAAAGTGAAACTTTGTGATTTTATACTTAGAGAAGGTTATTTTTGCAGCTTCTAATTTTGTGAAAGGTCCCTTTAACAAGTAATAATGTTTGTCAAAAGTTCATATTAAGAACCAATTTAAATCACTTTTTTAAAATGTAAAATAAAAAATGAAATCTTATTCGTAATTGATGTACTTTAAATTAAAGAAACTAGTTCACACACACGCGAGAAATTTTAAAATATGCATATTCGCATAAAAATACTAGATTTAAAGGTACGCAAAATAATCTTTTAAATTTTATGTTTATAAAGGAATGTAATGTTTTAAATACTTCCAACTTTTCCAAGAATCTTCCTTAGAGTGTTTAGCATTCTTTCACTTTTTCAGTGCTTTATTATAATAATAGAAATTAGCAGAAGTTTATATCCAATGTTTCGCATACTATTATAATTTTTTTTTTCTTTCAGAAGCATAATGCACGAATTCTTGTGTATTCTACAGAAATCTCTACCTTCAGTAAAACCCGTCTATATCTTTTGGTGCTGGTGAGTTATTTTCAAACATTGTTTTTTTTTTTTTTTTTTTTACTTAAAACAAGAGTTAAGTTACGATTAAAAAAAAAAAACCCAACAAAACAAGGTTCACATTCGAATTTGCTAAAAATGTTATCGAAGTTGTTTTTTATTTATCTAGTTTACTGTATTACTCGATGATTAGTCCTTTAGTTTTTATATGAAAATACCGAATCTAGAATTTAAATATCAGTGAAATAGCAAAGTTATCCAAAAAAAAAAAAAAAAAAGACAGTTCTTTATATTGAATAACATAATTTCATAATGAACCAGTATTCCGTAACTTTTAACAGCTTAAAAATTGGCAAAATTGATTTGCTTTTGGACTCGTTTCAACTTTTTTCGTTTGGGAAATAGGGAAGGATGCTAATATATTTTCAAATATTGACCTGATAATAGAAATGAATATAGATCTCGTGAGGGTTTGGGGGTGGGATGTAAATGAGTACTTAGCAGTATATATAACAAAATTTTTTCTTTTATTTGGCTGGGGGGGGGGGTAAGATACAATATCTTACATATTTGGTTATGTAATGATTCTCTAGGTTTAACTGATGAAATTTCCCAGACGAAGAGATTAAAGAAGGTTTCTAATACTTTGACTATTTGAACCCTTCTCTTGAGTTTCTAGTAAACCTTATCTTGTACGAATAAATTTTTTTTCGTCAATTTCAGATCGAATACTTTCAATTAAAGTAGCAATTCCTAACGCTTTTACATGTTCAGAATAATTGTTCGTTTTTACGATTTTTTTCCTTTTTTTTTATAAATTGAGTAAAAGTTACACTTTAACGTCTACCACCTGTTAAAAGTTCGAATTCTCTGAAAAAAGATCGTATCAGACAATGGAAATTTTCTTACTGATAAATAAACCAAACTAGCATGAGTTCTTAAATTGGGTTTATATTGCTTGCACTTGAATTATATTTAAAAATTTGAAAAATATTTCCTTGTATTGTATGCTTAGATCATTATATAAAAAATGCATCAATGTAAATTTTGTTTATTGTTTTTGTAGAATATCATGATCTTTTAATTTATTGTTAATATTACGAATAGCGAATTGGTTACAGTGAACTCTCACTTATACGCCGCCTCATTTATGGGCCTTTTTCACTTATACGACGATTTTGAATGGTTCCAGCACATTCCATAGCAAAATAAAGACAGTATTATTCGTTAATACGCCGCTCTAAGGATGAATATTTCACTTATGCGCCGAATTTTCCCTAAAGTGTAAAGAAAATCAATTTATTTTCTATAAAAAAAGAGCATTTTTCTTTACTTTCCTCTTTAATCTTTCGTCTTTATTGCTCACGAAAAGCATTTTTCCCGCATGTTCAGAGAGGGACAATTATCTATAATGCATCGTTTTAAAGGGAACAGTTTGTAATTAGGTATGCTACAATTTTTGTTTTTCTCTTTATCATTGCAGTTACGTTACAGTAATTGCCGAACCGTAGTAATTTGTCCCTTTTCTACAGAAACATTCTTATTCATTCTCTCTTTAGAACCTATGTTGCGTTTTAGTCATTTAAATAGGCTTGTTCAGTTATACGTCTCTCTCACTTATGCGCCTTTTTCTGTTGGTCCCTTGGGCCGGCGCATAAGTGAGAGTTCACTGTATTTACTTTTTGTGCTGCGTACATATTTTTTTCGAAATGGTGGCACTTGAAAACTCAACGCCACCTACCTATTCACAGCATACTTATTCTGTGTTTCAAAGTTTATTTATTTCTACTTCAAACGATGTCAATTTAAGTGCGAGTTTACTTTTGTGCTCCAACTCGAGTGCTTTTGCGGCATAAACTCCGAAGAGGGCTTGGAGTTTGTGTTTTAAAAGCACTCAAGTCTTTATTTTCCTTCTCTCTTTCGGGCTTCAAGAAAAGTTTTAGTTAAAGACCAAACGTTATCGTGCTGAAAACTTATCAAAATTTAACATTTCTTTTGTCTTACTGGTTATGAACAGAACGACTCTTTACCCAATAGTCCGGATTTCAACTTTTGACAGCTCTCATAAATCGCATACCGGGAATGAAAGGCACTTTTTAAATTGGATTAGCATTAAACTACCATAGACCAAAGAAAAAAGATCTGCCCCTTTCATTCTCTGTATGCGATATGTGGTGGTAGCTCTTTGAGATTTCTTTCGAATTACCTTGAGCATGATGTTTCGTTTGTCGTTACTTGCCATCGATTATAATTACTGATACAGTTTGCGTTCTAATAGCTGTCTTTTAATAAATGTTGAGTTAGAAAGGAAATGTTGATGGCGATTTATTCTAACAATTATTAACTTTTGAATTAGCCATCAGCAAATTAAAAAAAAATTCAATGGCCTTATTGAAAAAGGCCATTGATTACTTTTGGTCTTTTCAGTTTTTTCGGTAGTTTTTTCCCAACGAAACCGGTTCTAGCTTCCATACATTCCTTCCTACATAGAGAAATATATGCTTATGATCCAGTTTTTGGTTTGTGTAAACGCCCCCCAATAAGTGGATTTCTTTAATTAAACATTTGCAGTGTATCAGAAATTCATTTGTAAGATATGCATCTTGAAAGTATGTCGAACATTTGGAGCTCATGCATGTGTTTAATGTATTTTTAGGATCACGTATTTGAATGCAATGACTCCTTGAATATTGCCCGTTGCAGCTTTAGTGTTTTATAAATGTCCGTATTTAAGAAGTTTGACTTGTCGTAATGATTTGTTACCAATCAGTGATTCATTATCACGTTGACTGCCCGATTACGAGATAATTCGTATCAAGCCCTTTTAGCTGCCAGAATCGACTTTGAGTTAGCTCGTAGGTGATAGATTTGTCGATATTTTAATTTATGTGTAGTACACTGACATTAATAGGGATATTTGGCTACTGAGAAGGTAACTAGTAAATTAAAACTGTTTGACAGTTACCCTGTGTTTATCCCAGGTCATGCTGCAATTGTTTCGTAGCTTGGAAGTAAAGATGTTAGCACAACACGAAAACCAGCTTAGGTGGGGCACAAATAAAACATTTTGCATGAAAACACATAGTAGTTTCAAACTCTTTTTGACATGACAGTGCTAAACTCGGAATAAATCGGGAAGTTGAGATTAATTCAAAAGAAAAGACAGGCGAAAAAAAAAAGCATGTGATTGGAGAGAAAAAGGTTATTTTCACACACTCTAGGCAAGAACTAGTTGTTTTACTGAAAGGTTTTTCGTTTTTGAAGTAACAACCACAAATCGATAATAATTTAGACAGTGCCTTCTATAGTACACTGAACAGGAACAATCCGTCAAGATATAAGTGAGATTGTTGAAGACTTTCATTGCATGTCAGACCGTTTCGTTCGTCAATTAGTTACGCAATGGTGGTCAGAAACGCTTAGGCTAACTGCCTAAAAGTGGCCTTGATGCTTTTATCTTTGATCTAAGAATAACTGGAGAGTTACTGTTTTAGTTTTTTTAACGTGCGATTGTAAATAACTCTACGAAGGATATAGTTGAAACCGAACTAATGCTATTGTCATGCTTTAGCAAATGATGGATGACACCATACTGCCTATTTCGTAAAATGATTTATAAACTCTAAAAAAATTTCAAAGGGTTTCATGTAGTCTATATGGAGAAAGGCCATCAAACCCAATTTGCATGAAAAAATTGCCAATAGGAAAAGGGACGGGATATTATTGATTTCTTACTGTATGTTTAGTCCGTTAATCCTTGGTCTATATTAGTGCCTAGTTTATGTATTTTTTTTACAAGAATGATTAGTTTGAATTGTGTGCTTCAGAATCCCCTTGGATACGTATCGAGATTTCCCGCATTTAAAGAAGTAGATAGTAGGCTTTTATGTTTGTATTGTATTTATATGATTTAGGGTGTTATCAAGCCAAACTAATTTTTTACAAAGCGATTTTAGAATATATGAAGTAGGGATGCACCGATAAGCAAATGGACCGATTACCGATTAATCGGCTGAGCCGATTACTGATAAGGATGATGGTATTCCTACTACCAATTTTACCTTCAATGTTTTTTCTTTCTTATACAATTTCAAGTTTAGAAATAGCAAGTAATTTATTTCTGAGACAAGATTTTTTTTTCCATTTTCCTAGTTCTCACAAAATAATTTCAATGTTTATCAAATTTCTTAGAACCAATTTTTATATTATTGTCAATAATATTAACACATTGTTAGTTATGTTAACTGATGGATATAAAAATAAAAAAAGGTGGGGGGGGGGGGGGGGGAGTCTGTGGTGAGCACTCGAATTTAGGCATCGAATTGACATTAAACATAGTTGAATGCCATTATCGCTCTCCCTATACTACCCAAACAATTTCTTTGTCTTGATTTTTTTTATAGCTCTAGTTGGTCGGGTATAAAATAATTAATTGTTGATCCATTTGAAAGAAGCTATATACAGCGAACTCTCACTTATACACCGCTTCATTTATGCGCCTTTTTCACTTATACGACGATTTTCAATGGTCCCAGCGCAATAATGAGAAAATCATTCGTTTATGCGTCGCTTCAAAGATAAATATTTCACTTATGCGCCGAATATTTCGTAAAATGTAAAAAAATTTTATTTTCTTTAAAAATAAGCACGTTTCTTCACTTTCCTCTTTTAATCTTTCGCCTTTATTGCTCACGGAAGGCTTTTTTCCCTCCTGGACTAGAGTTCGGAGAGGGACAATTATCTATTATACACTGAAGTGACAAAAGTCATGGGATAGCAATATGCAAATTTTCAGATGGCAGTAGCATCGCATAGAACAGGTATAAATGCGCAGTGCTTTTACAGAGCTTTCATTTCTGTTCAAGTTATTCATGTGAAGAGGTTTTAACGTGATGATGACCGCACGACGTGAATTAACAGACTTTGAACGCGGAATGTTAGTTGGAGCTAGACGCATGGGTCATGCCATTTCGGAAATCGTTAGAGAATTCAACATTCCCAGATCCACTGTGTCAAGAGTGTGCCGAGAGTATGAAATTTCAGGCATAACATCCCACCATGGACAGCGCAGTGGTCGACCGCCTGCACTTAAAGATCGAGACCGGCGACGTCTGCAAAGAGTCGTAAATTCTAACAGACAAGCAACACTGCGTCAAATCACCGTAGAAATCAATGTGGGACGTACAATGGACGTGTCTGCTAGAACTGTGCGGAGAAATTTGGATTTCTTGGGCTATTCCAGCAGAAGACCGACTCGAGTGCCTTTACTGACAGAACGACATCGCTTGCAGCGACTCTCGTGGGCACGTGAGCATATCGGTTGGTCCCTAGATGAATGGAAAACCGTGGCCTGGTCCGATGAGTCACGATTTCAGCTGGTAAGAGCCGATGGTAGGGTTCGAGTGTGGCGCAGACCCCACGAAGCCATGGACCCAAACTGTCAGCAAGGCACTGTTCAAGCTGGTGGTGGCTCCGTAATGGTGTGGGCTGTTTTTTTCATGGCATGGACTTGGTCCTCTAGTGCGACTGGACCGAACATTGACTGGAAATGCTTATGTGCAGCTACTTGGAGATCACTTGCAGCCATTCATGGACTTCATGTACCCAAACAACGATAGGATTTTTATGGATGACAATGCGCCATGTCACCGGGCCACAACTGTTCGCAATTGGTTTGAAGAAAATTCTGGACAATTCCAACGAATGATTTGGCCACCTAGATCGCCCGACATGAATCCCATTGAGCATTTATGGGACACCATCGAGAGGTCTGTTCGTGCCCAAAATCCTGCCCCATCAACGCTTTCACAATTATGGACGTCTATCGAGACAGCATGGCTCAATATTCCTGCAGAAGACTTCCAACGACTTGTTGAGTCCATGCCACGTCGAGTTGTTGCACTTCGCCGGGCAAAAGGAGGGCCGACACGATATTAAGAGGTATCCCATGACTTTTGTCACTTCAGTGTATATCGTTTTAAAGGGAACAATTTGTTGATTAGGTACGCTACAATTTTTGTTTTCTTACAGTAATTACCAAACCGTAGTAATATGTTCTTTTTCTGTAGAAACATTCTTATTCATGCTCTCATTAGAACTTATGTTGCGTTTTAGACCTTTAAATAGGGTTGTTCACTTATACGTCTCTCTCACTTATGCACTTTTTTCTGTTGGTCCCTTGGGCCGGCGCATAAGTGAGAGTTCACTGTAGTTATATTTTCCACAATGTACTCTAACTGAAATTATGATAGCAAGCACTTTTGTAGTTTAAAATTCAGCATTTTCCGTTGAAATATGAGGGGCAGAGAGCTAAATGCGAGTCAATTATTACGAAATGAACAGAAATTTTGTCATCTGTCATCAAGTACGCAAATCAGAAAAACAAACTTAAATTATTGTTTGTTTGTTCTGATCCCCGAGACCAGTAGAGCTAGATCAGGTCCATGAGTCTGTTCACCCGTAGAAAGTCAAGAACCATCAATGGGTTTTGGATAAGATCCAATTTGGAAAGCCCCAGACATGATAAAATATTGTTACAAATCTTGTAAATAGTTGTTGTTTTTCCGGCCTTGCATTATTTTCATTAGTTTTGGTTTTATCTGGCGACATGTTGCAAATGTATCTGAAGATATCACTTTTATCACTTGTATACCGGCCCTGTAACGTTTTGTAGTTTTTACACTTGCCCTAACTTTAATAAGCGTGAAGACATTTTCGCGTGGTTTTTTTCTTATCGCTAGAATTTGTGAATGGATTACGTAATGTTAGGAATGAAACAAAATATTCCAGGTTTTTCTCGAATATTGTGGACATTTCTTTCCGTGTATAAATAGCTGACCTTGAACACAAGTCAGTCAGTTTTTCTCAGATGGGTTTTCTGAGATGCTCGTTTTATTCGCTATTCGCTTGGGCGATGTTTTGCTTTTGTAATTGCTTAATTACTGTTCACGTTAGATACGTGGTGCTGAATTACTGTTGAGAGTACAGTGTACTGTTTTGCTACCTAATTGCTGGATGTTTAGCGATTGTTTCCTGCTCCTTTTGTAAATAGTGTACATACTTGTAAATAAATTTATAGTTACTTCCTCAAGATTGGAATGCTCATTTGAAGAAAGTTGAAGGTGCTACGGACTCGTTACAATTTTGGCGCCCAACGTGGGGCATCTTCAAGGACTTTCTTGGAATTATCTGTGAACTTGGACTTTTCTTCCTAAGGACTTTTTGACTTCGGAATTTTATGGTGATTACTCGAGCAATGGAGGAACAACTGCAAAAACTCCTTGATGCGATCAACGCTGTTAAAAGTGACATGACTGCGAATCAAGAACAATTAAAAAATGACATGGCTGCGAATCAAGAACAATTAAAGAATGATATGGCGATTATGGCTACTAATCAAGAACAATTAAAAATTGATCTGGCAACTAATCAAGAACAATTAAAAAATGACATGGCTGCGAATCAAGAACAATTAAAAAATGATCTGGCAACAAATCAAGAACAATTAAAGAGTGATTTAACCGCGAGCATAACTTCAAGTCAAGAAGAAATTAAGAGCGATCTAACGTCAATGAAAAGTTTGGTGGAAACTAAATTTACCAACATAGAAAATAAAGTGGAGGTTCTAGAAGAAAAAGTTGACGGTGTTGAGAATCGAATCACCACAGTAGAGAATCACGTGGAAAAGAAAATTAAAGAACTTGAATCAAAGTTATCAGCATCCTACAACAACTCAAGTGACTGTGTAGCTGCAGCTGGAACTTCTCGTCCATCCATCAAACTGCCACTTTTGACGGGAAGACCTCGTGGAATATTTACAAGAAGCAGTTCCTCATCGTTGCAGAAGCAAACTCCTGGGACTCTTCCACGAAAGCCTGTCACCTTGCAGCCTCGCTGAGAGGGGATGCAGCTAATATACTACAGACCTTTCCAGAGGACAAGCACCGTGACTTCGAAGCCTTATCATCGGCCTTGGAGCTTCGCTTTGGCGAATCCTGCCAAAAAGAATTCAGCCAACTTCAGCTCAAATCCCGACTCCAGAGGGCTGGAGAGACTTTGCAAGTTTTTGCAGCAGACGTTGAGAGGCTTTCCCATCTCGCCTTCTCGGACTGTCCTTCGGGTGTTCGCGATAGCCTGGCCCTGAACTACTTCATAGATGGAGTGCGAAATCCAGAAATTCAGACGGCTCTCCGGATGGCGGACATCAAAGATCTTAAATCCGGTCTGGTCTACGCAATGAAGTTCGAGGCTGCACAGCAAACATCCCGTAAGGATCGCCACTCAATCAGGGGCGTGGAAGTAAGTGTCCAGGATTCAAACTCAACTCGTCTCTCGGAAGTTGAGCGACAAATCAGAGATCTTGGGGACCCTGAAGAAGACTCGCAAAGACCAAAGTGGACAACCACTGAAGTGCTGGAAATGTGGCGGTGAGGGCCACGTACGAAAGAATTGCGAAGCTCGCCAAGAAAAGAAGACGTCTCCCAAAGTTTTCCAGATTTCCCCAAGAAGTGGCGGCTGCAACGGACTCTTCATTTACGCTTATGTGAATGGGTTTCCCTGCGAAATGATTGTGGACACAGGAGCCAACGTTACCATTATTAAGACTGATGTGGCTCGTCAATTTGGACTCAAGATCTTATGGACGCCGCCCTGCGTTACTCTCCAAACTGTGACAGGTGACAAAATCGAGATTGAAGGAAAAGTGAACTTAGAAATAATGTTCGGAAGCGCCACTTACCATCACACGGCATTCGTCGCTGACATTACAGATCCCTTCATTCTCGGACTGGACTTTTTGAGAAAATTTGATTTTTCTATTGACTTTAAAAATAATGAGCTGCACTCGATGAGGGAAGACATAGTGATTTTCAATACCGAAAATAACTTAAAATCTGCTCATCAAATAATAGCCCAAACTGATTCATTGATTCCCTCTAGATCAGAAGTACTAATACCAGGCTCCATCAAAGAAAACAACAGCTTTAAATTCGGTTTAATTGAATATCCTAACCAGAATAATAGCCCAAAAGGAGTACTAGTGGCATCTACACTTGTGGACCTTTCAAAGAATGCAGTTCCTGTGAGAGTCGCCAATGTAAGTGAAAGACCGAGGAATATTAAGAAAGGAGAAGTGTTGGCAACTTGTACTCCCGTAAACTGCATCATCAGAAGAATTGATTCCTCCTCCGCTGTGTCTTCCGAGTCCTTGACTTCGAAATTAATTGGGAGTGCAGCATTATCGAAGGATCAAAGATACGCTGCGGAAAAATTGGTGGACGACTTCAAGCAGGTGTTTTCATCTACACCCGAAGATGTTGGTCGCACGAGTTTAGCGCAGCATAGGATCGACACTGGAGATCATCCCCCTATCAAGCAGCATCCAAGACGACTACCGTTCGCCAAGAAGGAAGAGGTTGAGATCCTCGTAAAAGAGATGCAGGAGAATGACATCATCGAACCCTCATCCAGTCCTTGGGCATCCCCTATCGTCTTGGTCCGAAAGAAAGACGGCTCCACCAGATTTTGTGTTGATTACCGACGCCTGAATGACATCACCAAGAAAGACAGTTACCCTCTTCCACGGATCGATGACACGCTGGACACCCTTTCCGGACACAAGTGGTTTTCGACCCTGGATTTAAAGAGCGGCTACTGGCAGGTGGAGATACACCCCGACGACCGAGAGAAGACGGCGTTTACAACCGGACAAGGCTTGTGGCAGTTTAAAGTGATGCCGTTCGGCCTCTGCAATGCACCAGCCACGTTCGAGCGTCTTATGGAGTCAGTGTTACGAGGACTTTCTTATGAATCTTGTCTTGTCTACTTGGACGACATCATCATCATAGGACGCAGTTTTGAGGAACATTTGGCTAATCTTAGGAAGGTGCTTCAAAAGCTTAAGGAAGCCAACCTGAAGTTAAGCCCGTCCAAATGTAATTTGTTCCGCCGTGAGGTGAACTACCTTGGTCACATTATCTCTTCTGAGGGTGTACGAACAGATCCAGATAAGGTATCTGCAGTCAAGAATTGGAGCCGCCCTGAAAATGTCCATCAGCTGCGCAGTTTCCTGGGGCTCTGCACGTACTACAGGAAGTTTGTGAAGAATTTTTCCAACACTGCACGACCTTTGCATAAGCTGACGGAGAGCAAACAGAAATTTGAATGGTCCAAAGAATGCGAGGATGCATTTCTACAGCTGAAGGAGGCTTTAACATCAACGCCTATTCTCTCTTATCCTCAGCCTGGAAAATCCTTCATACTCGACACTGATGCGAGCCACGAGAGCGTTGGAGCTGTTTTATCTCAAGAAATAGACGGTAACGAGCATGTCATCGCCTACTGGAGCAAATGCTTATCCAAGTCGGAGCGAAATTATTGTGTCACGAGAAAGGAATTGCTCGCCATAGTTAAAGTTGTAGAACATTTCCATCATTACCTCTACGGCCGTAAATTCCTGCTCCGGACTGATCATGCCTCTTTAACTTGGCTGTTGAATTTCAAGAATCCAGAGGGCCAGGTAGCCAGGTGGATACAGCGGCTCCAGGAATATGACATCGAGATTAAGCACCGAAAAGGCATGTCACACGGGAATGCTGACGCATTATCAAGAAGACCTTGTTCCGAGAACTGCCATTATTGCTCCCGAATTGAGAAACAGTACGGGACGACAATCCCTACTGCCTGTCAAGTTACTGCTACTTCATCATCTTCAGATCCTGATCCATGGAGTGACGACCAAGTAAGAAAAGATCAGCTTGAAGACCCAGACCTAAAGCCTATCATAGAGTTAATGGAAAAAGACAGTCGGCGACCTAGTTGGCAAGACATTTCTATCTACAGTCCTGCAACGAAAAGATACTGGGCTCTATGGAACTCTCTCCAGCTGCGAAATGGCGTCCTGTATCGGAAATGGGAATCTGACGATGGTAAAGCATTCAAATGGCAGTTACTCCTTCCCAGATCAAGAATTCCAGACGTTCTAAAGGAGTTGCACAGTAGTCCGACTGGAGGACATTTTGGTGTGTTGAAAACCCTCTGCAAGGTTCGAGAACGCTTCTTCTGGAGCAAGGCGAAGGATGACGTAGAGAAGTGGTGTCATTCTTGTGACGCCTGTGCTGCCCGTAAAGGACCGAAGAGAAGAAGCCGCGGGAAGCTACATCTTTACAACGTAGGAGCTCCTTTCGAACGAATCGGGATCGACATTCTTGGTCCTCTACCGAAAACTACTGATGGGAACAAATACATTCTCGTTTCCATTGACTATTTCACCAAATGGCCCGAAGCATATTCCATTCCGGATCAAGAAGCTACCACTGTAGCAGAGACTCTAGTCCAGCATTGGATCTCGAGATATGGGACACCTTTGCAGATCCACTCCGATCAGGGGAGAAACTTCATCTCTGCTGTGTTTAAGGGCCTATGTAAAATCCTCAAAATTGAGAACTCGAACGACACCACTACACCCACAATCGGACGGCATGGTGGAGAGATTCAACAGGACAATCCTTAATAATCTCTCGCTTATGGTCTCCAAAAATCAACAAGATTGGGACAAGAAACTTCCTCTGTTCCTGCTGGCCTACCGCAGTGCTGTCCACGAGACCACTGGATATTCCCCATCACAGATGCTCTTCGGCCGAGAGCTTCGGCTGCCTTGTGATCTCGTCTTCGGTCTCCCTCCAGATGCGCCTTCATCGCCTGAGGAGTACGTCCAGGATCTCCAGGCCCGGTTGGAAGACGTTCATCACTTTGCACGGGAGCGAATCAACATCGCGACGGAGAAGATGAAGACCCGATACGACACAAGGTCCACTGATCATGACTTTCAAGAAGGTGACAAAGTATGGCTATGGAATCCCATCCGACGTAAAGGTCTGTCACCCAAATTACAGTCGCATTGGGATGGACCTTACACAGTTCTCCACCGGCTGAACGACGTCGTAGTGAGGATCCAGAAGTCATCACATTCAAAACCTAGGGTTGTCCATTATGATCGGCTAGCCCCATACTATGGCCATAGTTCATAAAGTAAATCTAAAGCTACCATGGTAATTTGTTTGTAAATTTTGTATATAACTTTTGCCTTTAATTGTCTGTAATATGACTTTATCAATGTTATTATTTCGTTCATGTTCTCATTGTTATTGTTTATCATGTTTATGATTGGTTATCACGTAATGTGTGCATCTGTAAATTTTCCCTTGCTTCCTTTCTGGGGATTGTACTGCCCGGGACGTGCAGTCCTTGGGAAGGGGGCAATGTTACAAATCTTGTAAATAGTTGTTGTTTTTCCGGCCTTGCATTATTTTCATTAGTTTTGGTTTTATCTGGCGACATGTTGCAAATGTATCTGAAGATATCACTTTTATCACTTGTATACCGGCCCTGTAACGTTTTGTAGTTTTTACACTTGCCCTAACTTTAATAAGCGTGAAGACATTTTCGCGTGGTTTTTTTCTTATCGCTAGAATTTGTGAATGGATTACGTAATGTTAGGAAGGAAACAAAATATTCCAGGTTTTTCTCGAATATTGTGGACATTTCTTTCCGTGTATAAATAGCTGGCCTTGAACACAAGTCAGTCAGTTTTTCTCAGATGGGTTTTCTGAGATGCTCGTTTTATTCGCTATTCGCTTGGGCGATGTTTTGCTTTTGTAATTGCTTAATTACTGTTCACGTTAGATACGTGGTGCTGAATTACTGTTGAGAGTACAGTGTACTGTTTTGCTACCTAATTGCTGGATGTTTAGCAATTGTTTCCTGCTCCTTTTGTAAATAGTGTACATACTTGTAAATAAATTTATAGTTACTTCCTCAAGATTGGAATGCTCATTTGAAGAAAGTTGAAGGTGCTACGGACTCGTTACAATATGCTCAGGGGAGGCCTGAGCTGAAGAGCACTTAGTGCACATCTCGAAGGTTCTAGTTCCGTTAATGAACGTCATTGTCAGTAGATGGCCGCTAAGGAAACGGGAAAGAGCAGTTTGGTCTTCTCTGCTGCCTTTTGACATCAGAGAGCCGCCATGGCGATCACTCTGGTTCCATGGATGCTTTGGCGGTTTCAGCCAAGCTGCCCTATTCTCTGCTCTGGAAGTTGAGAATAGTTTAACTTAAATTATTTCATATTCTATCAGTTCAGTGATTGATATAAATGTTTCTGATTTTAAATTTGAAATACCTGTATAAACAACACTGATGCTGATTCTGTTAAAACATTTATTTTCAATATATCCTTCACATAAGTTAATCTGACAAATAAAACAGAAAACATTATAATAATTTAAAGACAAGAACATTTCAAGTGACTAACATTTAAATTGCAGTATTTTGAAGAACTGAAAGGGACAGAAATAGGTAATAGAACTCGTTAAATGTGATTAAATTGCATTATTTTTAATAATAACATAGTTGCATGATGAGAAACTATGTATAATAAATAAAAATGGTCGTTTCAATGAAAATCTTTGTTGCGAATAGGAAATTATAAAAAAGTAAGATGCTAATAAAAGTCAAGTGCCGCAAAAAGAAAAAAAAATAATAATTCAGAAATTATTTGCATTCGATAACATATGAAATGAATTTCAAGCATAATGAACACATATCACTGTTCCAAAAGAATAATGACAAAACTGATAAAACTGAAAATTTACCGGAGACTAAAAGGAAGAAAAAAACTTTTATTTGAGACACTAACTGTGAAAATAAGTAAACTTAAATGACAGAAATGTATGTATAGAGCGTTTTTCTATTATATTTACAGACACGGAAACTAAACGTTAACTTTTAACCCTAAATTTCAACTCTTAATTAATTACGTCATAGCTCCTTTAAATTAAGCTTCATCTATAGTTCTAGATTAGCGGTCGCCAGACGCCAACGAGCGACCATTTCATTGAAAATGGCTACCAAAGAATGAAATCACAGTAGCCAAAACTGGCAACTGTTGTTCCCTTCGAGTTGAATTTGCATATTGGCACTATTTGAGCTCTTCTTTAGTAAGCGTTCTGTCAGGGAACAAATTTTCTGACCACTGAATAAATCAAATCTTCATGGGTTTTCAACTTAACTTTCATTTACTCATAGTTATATAACTTACGTTCCTATTCCATTTAAAAAATTGTAAAAAATTTCCTTTAAAAAACTATCCGTTCAAACTTTGTTTGCTATTTTTGTAGAGGTGTCATAATAACCTTGTAATTTGATGTTAATGTTAGGAATAGAGAATAGGTGATTTACTTTTTGAGCTACATGAACACACTTTTCCTCAAAATAGTAACCAAAAGTGCAAAAGTGGTTACCGTTTCTTACAACTTCGGTCGCTAGTGGCTACTATTCAGTATTCCTTGTTTAGAGCTTTAGCTCAAACCTTCAAAAGTTTAAATACACTTATGTGGTTGTGTCATCGTGGGCTTCAAGGCTTTGTGATACCATAAACATTGACTCTATTGCTCAAAAATTTACAGTTACGTCACGGTTCTTCAGGAACGGCGACATGTCCTAAGGTCTTTAAAGGGTTAAAATTATCTAAATGTAGATGAGAATTTTGACGACAAATTAAGCATTTAAATAAAGTTTAGGTTATAATTTTCACGCCAGAAGGAAAAGAAATAATTATCTTCAACCGCTTTCTAGTTAAAGTCCGTTCAAAAAATCCTTCAACAAATAACTTAATTTCTCAACTTTAATATGACTCCATCAAATAACTTAATATGACATGCATTCTTCCAAATGATAATGTCCAGCAACAGAAGTATACCCATTCTTATGCTACAAGCCATTTTATCACTGTTTCATACAGAATATATAATTCAACAAATCAGAAATTCGGATTCTGTCCACAGCACAAACATTTTCCCCTTTCACATTCTTCCTTTCCTGCTTCTGGTTTTTGGAATGTCAGGGGTGAGGTCGTAGCAGATGCAAACGCAGCAAGATGGGAATCGGAACCAGTCCGAGAAAATTCCACGGCACTCGTTCTTGGGATCGAACGCCAGCAACCTGTGCAGACGATACTGTTGCTCGCACCGGCACCCTTCCCTGCATAGCATTTGGTGGTTTTCGAACCTGAAAAATGAGCGATATAGTTTTTTATCAGTCCCCACATTAATGTTGTTAAAAATGAAAGTTATTTAAAAATCTTGCATTTAAATGTGTTGCTTGTACGTAAAATATAGTATGACCAAATGTACTTTTGTAGTTCCGAGCTATAATAGATGATTTATGATATAAAAATTATGAAATAAATGGATAAAATTCATTCAATTTATGAATAAAATATACCTAAAATATAGATTAAAAATAATCTTTAAATTATAGCAAATGCACCCACAGCTCGATCATAGCATCCTAAGACTGCAGTTTTGCCATTATTATGGGCTCCTCAGTTAGGAATAGCCAATGATCGAGCCGGAGGCAAAAATCCTCTTATTGTAGCTAAGATAGCCAACAAACTGGTAGATAAAGTGAATTTATCTTATGCATTTGCTACAGTTCTGCCTCAGCCCTGGCTTACTGAGCGGTAACTCATTGCACAATCTTTAACCCTACACTGCATGATTTTTTGTTCTTTGAAAGACATATATATGTTTTTTAGTGCAATAAGAAAACATTGGAACACATTTTTAAAAAAATTATTTTGAGGATAGATGGTTCTATTTGCTTTACAGATACCTAATACTTGGTTTTTATGCTTGAGTTGCCTTATGCATGATAACAAGGAAAAATATTCCATGTATCCAATTGGCAACGCTATGCAGTGTAGGGTTAAATTAGTTTGAAAAAACTAAAAAATACGCTTTTAGATGCACTTATAATGCAACATGTAATATAGTAATATAGTTTATATAATATATTTTAGCCTTTAGTATTAATAATTGTTCTAAATATATTATTGCTTTTATATTTGCAAAGAAAGTGAATTTTACCTTTTATTCGGAGTTACATACAAACAACTGAAACGCTTGAACACGTCAACTTGTACTAATTTAGTTTTGCCTTTAGTATTAATAATAGTATTAAATATTAGGAATGCACCGATTAATCGGCAGTTCCGATTAATCGGCCACTTAGCTGATTATTAATAATCTGCAAAATTGGGCCGATTAATTGGCCAAAGAATATTTTTTTAATTTTATTCTGAAAGTTTACCTTCACTAAGAAAATGCGATGAATAATTGAAGAACAGTAATAATAATCCTCACCCCAGTTGATGTAAAGTTTTTAATAAATTAATTCTCCTACTTTGAATAACACACATAGACAATAATGCAACATTTTTCATGTGGCGACAGTTTTCTGCTTAGTACAGTGTTTTAGATAACCTTTAATTTTCACCAAGAATAAAAGTCTTGAATTAAATTGCTACTAATTACTAAAAAAATTTAAATTTAAAGTACTCCTAAATTGAAATACAGAGTCCCTTCCCCTTTTCCTGAATTTTAATGTCCAATTAATATTATTTAACAATGTGTTAATGTAGTGTTATTGAAAATAATATGAAAATTGGCTCTAGGAAATTTGATAAAGTATTGAAATTATTTTGTGAAAATTGGGAAAATGGAAAAAAAAAATCTTCTCTTGGAAATAAATTACTTACTATTTCTAAACTCGGAATTGTATAAGAGAGAAAAAACAGTGATGGTAAAATTGGTAGTATTAAAAACAGTCATCCTTATCATTAATCGGCCGATTATCGACAACCGATTGATCGGTAATCGGTAATCGAACAATTTGCTTATCGGTGCATCCCTATTAAATATATTGCTTTTAAATTTGCAAAGAACGTGAATTTTATCTTTTATTCAGAGTTACATACATACTGACAAAAACCACAAGTGAAACTAATAAAATCGTATTAATAACTTTCATAAGAAAGTTAAGAAGAAAACTATAATCAGTAAACATTTCGTTAATAATCATTAATTTAAATTCGTGTGAATTTTTGACAATTTGTATGTAAATACGGAAAATTAAATAAAAATTATTTAAAAAGCGTGCATTTGAGCTTTTTTCTTGCCCAGATATTATCAACAGTAAACATGTCATGACTTAAAGCACCTTCGTAATTTTTAACAATACTAAAAAATAATGAATTATTGTGAATGAGACAAAAAAAAAGTGCAAGTGGATAAATGTGACACGTGACAATTTTTTTAATTTCTAGAAAAAGCTTTCAAAAAAAAATTTTTTTTTCAAACTAAGTTTTTCAAAAATTTCTACATATCACCTTTATTCACTTGCCCCTTCAAACATAAATAAATATGCAATACACCGCCAACTCGGTTATTTCGATCCATGGACTGCAGTTTCGCGCTTATTATGCTCTCATCAGCATGGAATACGAAAGTAGTCGAGTTGGAGGCAAAAATCCTCTTATAAAGCAAAGAGAGCGAAAAAAACTGGTAGCTAATGTGAAATTAGAATACCAGCGATCGACCGCATTTAGTATGGTACAACTCGTAAATTTTTTAGGCAGTAAATATGTTTAAAAAAGAGTTTAAAAAATTAAAATTCAAAGAAAGTTTTAAATAAAGAAATAAATAAAAAACAAACAATAACGCATTTTAGTCATGTTATAAGAATCTTACCGTAAAGTCGGGTTACTTGGACCCTAGGGGGTTAGTTGAGCCCATTACAGTAAAATGATAAAATCTAGGTTTGGTACTTATTAGTTGAAGACTTGCACGTGGTTCCTCGTTTCTCCGCTAGGTAGAAGCACACTGCAGTCTCTAACGCTAGTACCAAACCCAGATTTTATCATTTTACTGTGGGCTCAAGTAACCCGACTTTACGGAATGTATTTCTCTAACATTTCCTTTTCTATTACCACGCAGATCCTTCTTATTTCTTTATCAAATTCCAAGATTTACCCCTCATTTTAACGCTTATAGTGCCGGCTACTCATGAAAAATTGACCCACAGTCTAAAAATTGTTTTCTCTTCAAAAAACTTTTTTTCCCTATTTTTTATTGTTCATTACTTTCTTAATAGCTTTCGAAAATTAAGGCGCGTCCGCGCGATGATTGGTTATTAGAGCATCGTGCTTATAATGGGAAGGGTATGTGTGCGAATCCATGCCGGAAAGTGTTTTAATAGGTTGTTTTCTTTAGCAGAATTCCAATCAGACTTTCCATTATCATATATATTATCTCTCAAAGTTTTTTAAAAAGGGGGTGGGGGGGGGAGGTGGTATGCCATAATATTGGTAATACTTAATCAAGCTTAAAAAATAGGACATCAATTTAAAGATTTTTCCACCGGTATCAGCGAAAAAAAAACCAAGCAACACAATTTCGCTGTTATTCAAAAAAATATTTAAAAAAAAAGGGGGGGGGGGGGTTACGTTCTTTTTTTTTAAGTGCGAATACTTCGCAAGGGTCAGATAGTTTAAATTAATTCAACAAGACTCTCAAAAACTCTATTAATTACATCTTTTTTTGTGTTCACAGAAGCTATTTTGCCTCACCTCTGATGATGCAAAACCATTTCAGTGATGATAAATATGCTTATCCCCAATTGCAAAAATTGTAGATGCAAGAAACACATACGGACCTTACATTCTACCCCCCCCCCCCCCCAAAAAAAAAAAGGTTTTGAAACTATGCTAATATTGTTTTATGATCTAAATTATTTCATTTTTGCAAAATAAATTTAACACGAAAATAATTTTACTATAACGTGAGTAAAAAAAAAAACACTCCTCAAGGCTTAAATAGCACTTATACGGAAAGATTTTTGTCTTAAAAATCAGACAGAAATATACAATGTAACAAATATTCTAGCTTTATGTATCAAGTTTTATGAGCGAAAAAAAATCAAGATTTAAATTTTATTTTCCTTCCATAATGTAGGAATGAATCAAGATTATTTTTTAGATTGTTTGTTGAGGTAAAAAAAATCAAATTTTAAAAATTAATAATTAAAAAACAATGCTTTAAATGATGTTTTCCATTTAGAACTAAATATTAAGAATTAATTAAATTTTATTACTAACATAGCTGAACGTTTGGAATGCAATTCAAATATAAATTTCTTGCGAATCGTGATATTTTTATGATTGCAAAATGACATAAATTAAAAAATGTGTGCATGCGTGTTAAATGTCACCATTTTAAGATAATATTTGCATTATATTTAGTACCTATAATATTAGCACACACACACAAAATTTATAAGTCTGAAAAAGTATTTAATTTTTCTATTTGAAGTGTGTTGTGCGCCGAAATAATTATACATTTGAAAAAACAAAAACAAATTTGGTGGCAAATAAGTTGAAACAAATTATGCATGTAATACAGTCAACTCTCACTTATGCGCCGGCCCAAGGGACCAACAGAAAAAATAGCATAAGTGTGAGAGACGTATAAGTGAACAAGCCTATTCAATGGACTAAAACGCAACATAGTTTCTAATGAGAGAATGAATTAGAATGTCTCTAAAGAAAAGGGACATATTACTACGGTTTGGCAGTTACTGTAACGTAACTACAATGATAAGGAGAAAACAAAAATTGTAGCATATCTAATTACAAACTGTTCCCTTTAAAACGATGCATAATAGATAATTGTCTCTTTCCGAACTTTAATTCATGCGGAAAACATGCCTTCCGTGAGCAATAAAGGCGACAGATAAAAGAAGAAAGTGGAAAAAAATGCTTATTTTTAAAATAAAATAAATATTTTTTTACATTTTAGGGAAAATTCGACGCATAAGTGAAATATTTATCTTTAGAGCGACGCATAAACGAATGATACTATCATTATTTTGCTATGGAATGTATTGGGTCCATTTAAATTCGTCGTATAAGGGAAAAAGGCGCATACATAGGCGTTGTATAAGTGAGAGTAGAGTTCACTAAATATCATTATTTTATTATCAAAGCAGCTTAATTCTACAAGAACAGAAGGTTGCAATGCGGAACATTATTAAAATTATTAAAATGAATTGAAAGGTGAAAATCTATGAAATGGTATAAAATGAAGAAACATACCCGCAAGAAAAAAAAAAGATGTGCATGCGCAATTTCAGAAAGGATTCAAGAATTTCGAAGAAAATATGGAAGAAAAATAATGAAAGTAGAGAGTATTTTAAAATGTTGAATAAACGGTTAGTTACTAAAACGAGGCAGATAACGCAGTTTTAAAAAATACGCAAAACTTTAATTAAATCTTTGAAACCTTCAACAACATGAAAAACCTTTTAACTTCTGTTTTATTTCAGGGAAAAATTAATTCTCCGAACTTAAACTAAGTGCTATCCCATTTCCAAAAAGCAAAACAAAGTAAGCTTTCTTGTGAAAGAAGTTTCTCTTTGATACTGTAATCAAAATATATCAAGCATTTTTGAAACTTCAAAAGTTCGATAACAATTAACTTAAGAGAAAATGGTATAAAAAAAAGAATCTGTTCAAAAATTTACAGAAGTCAAAAGTTTTTAATATTCAAATTAGAGTTTATTTTACAAATAGTCTTTCTTATACATTCACAAATATAAAAGTACTGCAACCAAGTTGGAATTGAATAAACAGACAAAAACAAAAACACTGCACACATCCGCTTGAGACACACAGACAGACACACAGACACACAGAGAGAGACTCTTAAAAAGAAATATTAAGAATTAAAAAAAAAAAATCTTTCTATTGAAATCTTCAGCAGAAAACCTGCAATATCTTCTATGTTTCTAAAGTAAAGTAATTATTAATATAAGATGTGAAGGGAAAGGGGGAAAAAAGATGAAAATCACTTTGCCGATTTTGAGATATTAGCGCTATCTAGGGTCTATGACGGAGTGATATCATCTGGTAGAACAACAAGGGGGAAAAAAGATGAGAATTGACCGAAATGTGTATGAAGACTCTATTAACTACAAAGGGAGTTTATAGAAATCAAGCTTTGTTTTTCATTTTTCTTGAAATCACTTTTTGGGCACTTTCATCTTTTTCCCCCGGGCCCTTCATGTGTATAACGCTTAAAAGAATAAGTTTGCTTACTTTATGAAACAAAAACCCTACTTTTAAGTTTTAGAAACAAAAATATCTTGTTATCTGTAGCTGAATGTGAGGGAAAGTCTGGAGGAATGGGTCGGCTGCATTTATGCCGAAATAAAATGAAACTCTTATTCAGTAGATGTAGCAGATTGGAGTAAAAACAAGAGTCTAAGGGCCGAATTCAAGTGAAACACCATTGCAATAGCTTCATGGCATTCGCAATAGACCAAAATTGCAATCGCTACTGGAAGTCGAATTTCGATAGAATCGCATCTCGTAGCGATTGTAACGTTTCACTTGAATACAAATTTGGGAATTTGCGATTGCATTGGTGAGTTGCGATCGTCCGTGTTTCACTTGAACTCCTGCCTAAAGCTGCTACATCTACCGGATAAGATAACAATAACTTTTGATATTTCATTTTGGTATAAACTCAGGGCTTCTCCTACTCCTGTCGTCCGGCCGCCCCATTCTTCTCTAACCCTTCGTCACAGTACAAGGTCAACACTAACAATTTCTGCCCCCCATCTGTTTTTGTACAAAACACAATTGTTACTTATAATTGAATTGGCAAATGGATAAAGGTGATATGTGACAATTTTGGAAAAGCTTACTTTTTATCATGGATGAAGGTGATAAGGTAATACTTTTTGTTTTGAAAGTTTTTTCTACAAATTAAAAAAATTGTCACGTATCATATTTATTCACTTGCCTCTTCAATTGCGTTTGTGAGTTAACACTATTGAACACACACTAATTTGAATTTGTGTAAATCGTCGAAACTCAAATGTCACATATTACCTTTATCCACTTGTCCCTTCAATCAGGGGTGCATATCCCCCCCCTAGCTCAATGGCGCAAATCCCCCCCCCCCCAAAAAAAATTTTTTCACAACTCTATTATGATTTTTATCCCTCTTTTTTTATTTTATTTTTTTAAAATATCATTTATTTATTTTTTAAATATTACTTATTTATTTTTTAAAATATTATTTATTTATTTTTTAAAATATTATTTATTCATTTTTTAAATATTACTTATTTATTTTTTTAAATATATTTTTAAAGTAAAACTATTTTTTCTTTTACATATATAATTTTAACTTTTTTAAAGTACTAATTATGCGCAGAATAGAATCGCTTTTTTCCCCTTCCAGACATTTCAAGCACGCATATTTATTGTAGCTCTAAAGAGTGACCGAGCAGTTTAATTTCAAAGTTCGTGAATTTTGAACCTGAGTCCAAGTTAGTAAGGGAAGTGATTTGTCGATCCGTGTCCCAAAAATAAAATTAGGGGGAGGGAAGGGAGGGAGAGAATACAGTCAGTTTTTCAAAAACCAATAACTTTGAAAAGAAATGTCTCCACACATTTACAGCTCCAATTAAAATAAAGACACTGTTTTAAATGTAATTTATGCTCTTTGTTTAATTTAATAAATGAACTTACTCGCAAGTAAATATTTTTTGCGCTGTAAAACGAAAACTGAAAAAAAAAAAAAAAAACTAGAATCTAAAATGGCATCTCAAATTCTCCCTTCCAGCTGCCATATTTTTATGGCCAACCTGGGATTGATTTCGAACTTGGGATGTACTCTCTTAAAAAATTCCCCTGATTTTCACTCAGATTGAGTTAATTTTCACTCCTTTTCAGATTTGAAAACGCACTTCTCTTATAGGAGCTAATTTCACTCCTTTTGCGGAGCGGTTATGACGGAGTGTCTTTCAGTTCCGTTCTTCAAAAAGAGTGATTGTGTAATTCACTCCTTTATAGAGCATTTTTTAATTTTTTTTTTCGGAAAGCGTCTCTTTCCTACACTCTTTCCGACAAAAGCCAACACTCAGAAAGAGCGAATGCATCCGCAATCGATTTCACTCTGTTTTAGAGTGACTTTTTTGCTCTTTTGAATCAAGAGTGTACATATTCAACTAAGCAAAATTACGCATTAAAATTGTGTTTAGTTTAATAAACATATGGGAACTGACATTTGCAGAGGGATCTTGATCTATTTCAACTCCTACGCAAGAGACGGGTTTTTTTTACCAGTAAGCCAACGAATAAAGGATTGACGAAAAAAAAAAAAAAAAAACATGAAACAGTTGTTTCATAAAAAAGGGTTACTTTTATCGAACACTTCTATTATGTCTAAAAATAGCTTCAATGGAGCTTTCCCAATAAAGTTTATCATCTTATTTATACCTTCCAAGAAACACAAACAAGGAAAGCTCATATATACTGCCCCAACAAAAACCATCAGTAGACATAAAAGTAAAGACATAAAAGAAGCCACACTTACGCGCATTTCTCAAAATGGACGTACTGCTCAAAGGGATGAACATTTAATAAAGCCAGGGTTTCACCTCTCGTGTTATTGGCCCAATAAGGAGCGATGACTTCGTTTTTCACTGGGCAGGCATTTCTGGAAGACAGTATAAGTGGTAGAAAATAACATACATTTGACAGTGAGACTTAGTGGAAAAATATTAATGGAGTTTTCAAATTTTGTATTTTTGAGAAGGTAAAAATTAATTAATGCTGTTGAGTACGTTAGTTTATTTTGATTGGCTGAAACATTATATTGAAAATAGACCATAAAACTTGAGGATTATAAACTTTGCGATGAAATATGGAAATTTGTGGTGGTTTCAAACAAAAAACTGCCTACTTTTTAAGCAATAACTTTTTTTGACAACATTTATTAAGTGTGATCGCCCAAATAACATGGAAAAAAATATAAGCTCTTTCTTTTTTTTTTTTGTATTCGATAGTTTATTAAATACATTCAGAGTATAGCGAACACCTATGTTATCTCGTACCCAAAGGGGTAACGGAAAATATAGTTAGTTATCCTCATTACATTACTTACACTCATTGCAGAATTTGCAAAAAATAAATTGCACATACCTGTTAAAAATGGTTTTAAACCTGTATAGGAGTGAGACTAACATTCAGGGTTGGATTTATTTTGTCGTAATTCCAAGGAACTCCCCACAACTGTAGGCGCTCACAAGTAAATACAAAAACGATGTTTTACATAGTTTTGTGTTAAAATTTCCTTGAAGTAGCCCACCGAACTTGTTTATCCACCACTGATAAAGTGTAAGATTTTTGCCTTGAAAGAATCTGCCTTTTTTTGCTGTACACTCTGAAACAAGAGCTTAAAGACTTTTGAACCTAGTTTCTGCTATGTTTATCATGAATTTCAAACTTTATTTTCGTGACGAAATGTTATGTATTTTTAGTTAAAAACCCAAATGGTATAGTCATAAAACTCTGAGAAATATTAGAACTACATACTACACTGAAAACACTAATAATAACTTAAAAATATAACTTAATAATATGACTGAATGAATTGTAGCAAACGTAGTTTGAAAATGTAAACAAATACATGTTAGCACGAAGTTATTTTTGTAAAAAACGTCTAATAACTCACATGCCTCTCCTTGGTACTTCTTCATCCTTTTCCTCCTCGTCTTTTTCTTCAGTTTTGTCTTTTGTCTCATTTTCCTCTCGCGTTTCTTCCTCTATAGATGAATCAATATCAAGATCATCATCCGTTATAACAATCGTTTCTTTCAATTTGTCGATGTTTGTCCTTTTCACCTCTTCCGGCTTTGGTTGAATTTTCTCTTCTACGCTATTCTGAAGCACAGAGGGCTCCATTTTTCTTCTAGGCTCGTAGTCGTAATCTTCATCATAACTCACCCTCTCCATGGCTACGGGGCTGTCCCGATTTATGGAATGGGTCGTCCAGTGATCAGGTGTCGTAGTCGTACTTTCAGTCATTGTTGAAGATTCTGTAGGAAATTGAGTTTCAGTCACGACTGTAGTAGCTTGTGTTGTGGTGGAATTGATCGTCAGATCTTCAACTGGCTCTGTAGTAGTAGCAACAGTCTCAGTTGCTGTTGTAGGAATGTTCCTTGAAGTTAAAAATGTAGACCCCGTATGATCATCCCTCTCGGTGATCGGGTCGTAGGTTTTCGTTTCTCCAGACATCATGGATGGAGTCACGACATCGCCAACCTTGATGGAAGTTTCAGTCACTACTCGGAAAATGGTCGCAGGTGTATCTACTGCTGATTGGTCGTCCTGCAACTCATCTGGATCGTCTTTGAAGATTTGTGGGCGTGGCTGGCGATGGCTGCGCCTGTAACTGCCTGCTCTTGCAGATCGGCCGTACACAGTCCGGCTGCGTGTACTGTCGATGATGTCCTGAAGCATGTCGAGTTTGGCCTTGAAGCTGTCTATCTCGTTCAGGAGGACAGAGCTGTGCTTTTCGTCTCCGTACATCCTTCGCACGAGCCCTTGGTTATCGTTGATGTATCTTTTCACAGAACTCCTGCAGAAAAAAAAAATGTTCTTTGAGATAACTGCAGTGAATAATGTAGTTCACGTTACAACAACCTTCTAGTAAAATGCAAGCAATACTTGCTTGCAATGTTTCTTGACAATTACATCGCATCGTGTGTGAAGAACCTGAGTAAAAAGTTAATTTATTGGGTTGAAGGGAGGGACGTCTATAAAAGATCAAACTTGCTTGGGAAACTACAGGAAACCATGAACTATTTGTATGCTTCTATTGACTGGCACGTTAAGTTTTAAATGAAAGTACTACGCCTCGGTGCCCCAAAGTCTTATGAGATCGCACTAAATATCAAAATATTATTTCTTAAAATTTTTCAAAATTTAAATGCAAAGGCAGTCAGTTGCCTCCCACCTGACTTTGAGAAATCAATGGATTTTCATAAATAAGTTTGCGCGGTTTTTGTTCTTTTCGGATGAAATTGCATTGTGTTTGCACCCTTTACCCTTTAACCCCCCCTGAAAAAACTTGAAATGACGGGCCTGTAACTACGTCTGTTGCCATAGAATATCCCCTCCCCCCCTATGGCGCTGTCTGGTTTTAGTAGGTTTTCTGTGCCAAAAAAAAAGCTGTTAAAGTCATTGAAATACAATGTGTATGACTTTAATTTATTTTGTTCGTTCCTTTTTTCTGCTTGTATTTACGATACATTAAGCCTACTTTCATGCTTTTTTTTCCCTCTTTTCCTTTTACGGAAAGTAGGTTCAAAACAGATTTTTTTAATCAAAAATAGAAAGAATGACTGTAATGGCTTAAATACATTGACGAACACGCATCCTCTATGCAAATATTGAAACTTTAAGAGACATAAAAGGTTTTAAGAACATCCCCCTCCCCATCAGAATTTTAGTAAATCTCAAATCTTTAAACCCGAAAGTAGAGGAAATTTCGTAATCCTCTGCAAAACAGAAAACTAAATACAAACAATCGATGTATTTTCCGAAATTCTTTTCTATGTGATCTTTTTTCCTTGTCAACACAGATTAACGAAATTTCAAACACTATTTTTCAGCGACTTTTAGGATGAAAAGAAATTCCGGAAAGAGAGGAATCGTCTTTTAATCGTTTAAAAATTCATGACGCCTCTGGGCTATCAACATACAACAAAATACACCACCAACAGGAGCTTGAATAATGGTGCTTCGTTTAAATTTTAGAAGAATTTCAATTTGCAATTTCATTTAAAATCGCATCTTACGTAACTTTCAGGGTGTTTTTGCTAGGAATTCAATTTGGTTCGTCTCATTTGCATGGGTGGGACGTTTTTTATCATATATTTGTACTTTATTTCTGGAATTTTGTACTCGGAATTTCTGATATATTCGAACATAATAAACCATTTCTCATCCTAATATGTCGTTCGTTATGAACTGTTTTTCACTGTTTTTTCTCTCTTAAGCAATTACGTGTTTAGAAAAAGTAAGTAATTTATTTATGAGAAAATATTTTTTTTTCCATTTTCCCAATTTTTACAAAATAATTTCAATATTTTACCTAACTTCCTAGAACAAATTTTCATATTATTGTCAATAATGTTACGTTAACACATCGTAAATTATATTAATTGGACATAAAAACTCTGTAGCGAGCACGTCAATTTAGGAATACTCTCAATTTAAAAAAATTAATAATTAGTAACAATTTTTTTTCTAGACTTTTATTCTTTGTCAAAATTAGAGCAATTATATACAAGCACTGTGCTGAGGAGAAAACTATTGCCATATGAAAAATGCTGCAACATTGGCTACTCGTACATTTATTCAAAGTAGGGAAAATTAATTTATTAAAATAGTTATATCAACTGTGGTGATTATTATTACCGTTAATAAAATTATTCATCATAGTTTCTTAGTGAAGGCATACTTTAAAGAATAATATTTAAAAAATATATTTTCGACCGATTAATCGGCCCGATTCTGATGATTATTTATATTCGGCACAGTGGCCGATTATGACCGCTTAATCCGTGCAATCCTAGTATCTACATATCAGGGCTTCCGTTAAAACTGATATTAAAAAGTATTTTACATGAACATTCAAAACCGTCAGCTTCTTCAATGATTTTTTCTCCAACACTCCAACATGCTTGCCTCTGAAGTTTTTCTTCCTTTCCATTTTCAGTTTTGAAGACAAAATAACAATTTTATCAAGCTCCCAAACTTCAGAAACAATGTCGGACATTGTTGCTTCAGCTGTAGTGGAAACAATGTCGTCCACATCAACATACGCATGGGAATCTTCCAATATGTTTTTTTTTCTCTATGCCGTAAAAGGAGCATAAAGTGAGTTCTATCTGGATCAGAAGACAACATTTTAAAAATATCTGCTTTCGTAATACAATTTCGTTATTTTATTTTCAGTGACATCGTTTAACCCATTTATGCCTAGTAGCCTAAAAACGGGATGCTTGTTAGTTGCTGCATACAAAAACCTGTAATGGGTATATCCGTTTTATATTTTAACCGTTTGCATTTAACCATTCTTGTAAAAAACTAAGGGTGGAAAACGCCCATAGCGACATAACTATGACAACCATCAGGGAAAAGTGCAGAGTGGGAAATTACTTTTACTTTGAGCCGCCTCTTCTCGTTGCACAGGGTATAGATAATAGCGACTGACGTAGGGAGTAATTTAATTTCTAACTGAATTTAATTTTTAACTGAACTCTAATTTAATTTTTAACTGAAGCTGTTTTTCACCTGTTAAGTAGTCCTTCTTCTCGAGGAAACCAGTTAGAGCCACTTTCCAAGTAGCACACTTCGTTTTTTAAGGGTTGTAAAATGGTTATTAACGTTGCAACAACTGATTAAAAACGTTTATAAAACGTTTAAACGTTTTTTGTGCTACCTGGGTATTTGGACATCAGAGTATATTTGACAGCTATTTTCAGACAAATCAGTCAAGCAACGATCCAGCATGGGTGGCCACAGAAAGTATTTTTTGCAAACTTATTTTTCATAAAACTAAACTATTTTAAAATGATTTGCATAAAACTGATCACAGATGATTTCTGTAATGTTACTTTTCAAAAGTAAAATCAAGTAAGTTCGTATTTTGCGCACATATCTACCTATTGTCCTATAAACAGGACGTTAAATAACTGAATAAATATTGCAACGACGATCTATTTTACGCCTAAAATTTATGTAAACTATTCCAAATAAAAGTTTTAATCAGATAAAAATTGAAAAAAAGTTGTTAAAAAAATACTTGGTCATCAATGGGTTAAGCTCTTGTGGATGTATTGAATGATCTGGAATAGATGAAATTAAATTACGCGCTACGTCAGGCGCTATTATCTATACCCTGTGTAACGGAGGAGGCGGCTCAAAGTAAAAGTAATTTCCCACTCTGCACTTTCCCCTGATGGTTGTCATAATTATGTCACTGTGGACGCTTTCCATCCTTAGTTTTTTGCAATAATGGTTAAATGCAAACGGTTAAAATTCTTTGTGCGTAAACTATTATTCTATCGAAAAACCACCATTAATAAAGCACAGCATTTTCTTAGAAATTTTTGCTACATTAATGTATGCCTAGATTTGCAAGAAAACGATGAGAAATAACTGAGACAATCACACACTCCAGGGTCCCCCGTACCTCGTTGTTTAACCGGGATAGGGCCCTGAAGAGCGCTCTGTTATTTTTGAACCAGAACCAAGGGTCGAGCAAAAACCCTTGGCTGAGTACCCTCAGAGGTATCATTTCACTTGGAGGACTTTGTGACCACGACATATTTAACGTCCCCCAGCCATTAATCAGGGCGGTAAATCTTTGATCGGCTGGGATCGAACCCGGGTCTTTCCGGTCACGAGTCCGACGCCTTACCAATCGGGATACCACGGCCCAATAACTGAGACATAAGGATGTAAATAAAAGTGTAAGCCGAATTCGATAAACATAAAAAAAAAAATGCCTCAACGGCAGTGCATAAAAATAGAGTGGAGCTGTTTTTTTTCGTACGATTTCCATGGTTACGAGTAAAATTTCTAAACTTGATGCGCCTATTTTAAAGTAACTGAGTATAATAGCGGAAGAGGGGTCTTCGATAATTGCTCTTGGAATTAAAAAATAATGGGTTCTAATGGCTGGATATCCAAAAAAGCATCAAGTACTAAGTATATAATTTGGTATTGACACAGGGTAGAAGATAGAGTTAAGAAGTAGATAACAAAGAAGGAAAAAGAGAGAGAAAAGGTTGCTTGGGTAAAAGCGCAAAACAGTACAAGTTGTAAACTTGTTTCTCTGTTTTTAGGCAACCTATCCAAAAATCCCTTTTTAATTTAAAAACGATTGAACAATCAACTGTTAGCGTCAAAACACCTGAATAAATTGAAAATATACGTAATTGACTTTTTGTTGTTGTCTTGTGCCAGCTAGCAATAATGCAAAAAGCAGTTTTTTACTAAATTTTCGATAGGGTTCTTTACTTCTAGCTTAATATAGAACTAGGGTTGACGAGTCAAAGGACTGAGTCTGGACCAGGGCTAAACTTACATGCAAGTCCACGGGAGCCTCTCGGAGGGGAAGTTTGATGTGTTAGATTTTTTTTGCAGTGAATTTTGACAAATTAGGCGGCAAACTTTGAAAAATTAAGCAGCGGCGCGCCGCAAGGTTGCGTTCCAGAACCCATCAGTAAATCCTTTCCGAAACCGGTGGTCATTTTCTTTCCGCATACTCCTCTTGTTCGTTAAGTACAGAAATATTCAGATATGTGACGTAAATTGGTGCACAACTGACAGCTTATTTCAATCTCCAATCTTTCTCAGCTACCAGCAATGTCGTTATTAATCATAACTGAATTTTTTTCTCATGCAGTGCCGAAATTCTGAAAATATTTTCCTTTTCGCATACGTTTAACACTAATTTTCCTCCATTTTTTTTATCCTAAGATGAAGCATTAACTGCGTTTTAAAAACTTCTTTGCATACCATTTGGCCAAAAATGACTACTAGGCGAATGATGTTTTTCATTCAATCATCGCCCGCTTGCTGAGTTGCAGAAGGGTTTAAGATAAAATAAAAATTATGACGACTTCATTAGTGCAGTCCGGGATATTGAGCTTAATTTCTATGCAAGGTTGCGTGAGTAGTCATTCGCTTCGTTTCCCTTAATTTCTAATTTAGTTAATTTATCTTATTTTTTATTTTACTTCATATACATTGAGGTAACAAAAGTCACGGGATACCTCTTAACATCGCGTCGGTCTCCTGTTTGCTCGGAGAAATGCAACAACTCGCTCTGGCATGGACTCAACAAGTATTGGAAGATTCCCAGGGAAATATTTAGCCATATAGCAGAGAGAGCTACAGGAGGCCATAATTGCAAACGTGGGGGCCATTGCATTTTTTGCAAGAACCAGGGGTGCCCACAGGGTCAGAAATGGGGGGGGGGGGGATTTTTTAAAACCAATTTATGAATTTATTAAAATTATTTGTTAATTTCTTTTTTTAATTTAAATCATAAACGCTCTTTTTTTAATAAAAATTATTTATTGATTTTTTAATTTTATTTTTTCTTTTATTTCTTTATTATTCTTTTTAGTTATTCATTTTTTTGTGTGCGTGTGTAGTGTGCTTGGAATGTCTAGACGGAAAAAAAAGCGATTCTACTCTGCGCATAATTCGAACATTTAAAAAATTAATAATATTTAAAAAAAATAATGGTTATAATTAAAAAAAAATGAATATTTTTAAAAAACAAATGAAATAAAAAAGAGGGGTAATAAATAAAAATAAACAGCATAAGAGGGTTGTTAAAAAAATTGGGGGGGGGGGGGAGTTTGCGCCATTGAGCTTGAGGGGGGGATGGGCACCCCTGACAGGAACTAATGTAATGTCAGGTGGGGTAAAATGGGTCAAAAAAGAGCAATTTTACAATCAGGGTTTGACAGCAAGAAATATATTGACTCCACCAGCGATAAAACTGCTCAAGATATGCAAACGGCTCTTCCTCATGACATTTCAAGTGAAATATCTTGTAAAAAACAAAATATTGATGATAAAGAAGTTACAAAATGTGTTGGCAGTGGCTCATTTTATCCCATAGCGTGGGGTAAAATGTGTCATGCTTTAAAAGATTTATTTTAACTATGCATTAAATAAAAATTTTGTTCTTTGGTTAATTAATGAGAAAACAGTTAGTACATAAATATTTCTAGTGAACTCTCACTTATGCGCCTGCCCTGCGGACCAACAGAAAAAGGCGCATAAGTGCGAGAGACGTATAAGTGAACAAGCCTATTTAAAGGACTAAAACACAACATAGGTTCTCATGAGAGAATGAATAAGAATGTTTCTATAGGCTTGGGATATGTTACTACGATTTGGCAATTACTGGAACGTAACTACAATGATAAAGAGAAGACAAAAATTGTAGCATACCTAATTACAAATTGTTCCCTTTAAAACGATGTATAATAGATAGTTGTCCCTCTCCGAACTCTAGTTCATGCAGAAAAAATGCCTTCCGTGAGCAATAAAGGCGAAAGATTAAAGAGGAAAGTGAAGAAAAATGCTTAGTTTTTAAGGTAAATAAATAAATTTTCATACATTTAAGGGAAAATTCGGCGCATAAGTGAAATATTTATCTTTAGAGCGACGCATAAACGAATGATGTTATCAACATTTTGCTATGGAATGTGCTGGGACTGTTTAAAATCGTCGCATAATTGAAAAAGGCGCATAAATGAGGCGGCGTATAAGTGAGAGTTCACTGTAATATTATCCTCTATTCATCTCAGGGCTAGTAATGTCTAGCACTGTTTATGATGCATCATATTTCCAAACATCATCTTTCTCCGAAAAATAAAAACCTTTCACTATTTTTAAATTTTATTTCACGTTATTCTACATTGTGGGGAAGAATGACGGCTAAAAATATACTTTTTGAAAATTTCCCCAAAAAACTTAACTTGTTTCCACTTTCCAACTTTTAAAGGTTGCTATCAATGTACTTTGACTCAGTTATAAATTTCTTTTAAACAAAAGCTTTATTTATTATTTATTTAGTTTTGTGTCTGTGTGTCAGTTTAATTGACTTTTTATCTCTTTGGGCGTTTTCAGTATGCCATCTTTTCAATATTGGCGAGCTCGTTAAATTTTCAGTCAGTTTAATTGGCTTTTTATCTCTTTAGACGTTTTTAGTATGCCATCTTTTCAATATTGTCGAGATCGTTAAATTTTCAGTCAGTTTAATTGGCTTTTTATCTCTTTAGACGTTTTCAGTATGCCATCTTTTCAATATTGTCGAGATCGTTAAATTTTCAGTCAGTTTAATTGGTTTTTTTAATCTCTTTAGACGTTTTCAGTATGCCATCTTTTCAAAATTGTCGAGCTCGTTAAATTTTCAGAAGTTTAATTGGCTTTTTATCTCTTTAGACGTTTTCAGTATGCCATCTTTTCAATATTGTCGAGATCGTTAAATTTTCAGAAGTTTAATTGGCTTTTTATCTCTTTAGACGTTTTCAGTATGCCATCTTTTCAATATTGTCGAGATCGTTAAATTTTCAGTCAGTTTAATTGGTTTTTTTAATCTCTTTAGACGTTTTCAGTATGCCATCTTTTGAATATTGTCGAGCTCGTTAAATTTTCAGTCAGTTTAATTGGCTTTTTATCTCTTTAGACGTTTTCAGTATGCCATCTTTTCAATATTGTCGAGCTCGTTAAATTTTCAGAAGTTTAATTGGCTTTTTATCTCTTTAGACGTTTTCAGTATGCCATCTTTTCAATATTGTCGAGATCGTTAAATTTTCAGTCAGTTTAATTGGTTTTTTTAATCTCTTTAGACGTTTTCAGTATGCCATCTTTTCAATATTGTCGAGCTCGTTAAATTTTCAGTCAGTTTAATTGGCTTTTTATCTCTTTAGACGTTTTCAGTATGCCATCTTTTCAATATTGTCGAGCTCGTTAAATTTTCAGAAGTTTAATTGGCTTTTTATCTCTTTAGACGTTTTCAGTATGCCATCTTTTCAATATTGTCGAGATCGTTAAATTTTCAGTCAGTTTAATTGGCTTTTTATCTCTTTAGACGTTTTCAGCATGCCATCTTTTCAACATTGTCGATATCGTTAAATTTTCAGTCAGTTTAATTGGTTTTTTTAATCTCTTTAGACGTTTTCAGTATGCCATCTTTTCAATATTGTCGAACTCGTTAAATTTTCAGTCAGTTTAATTGGTTTTTTATCTCTTTAGACGTTTTCAGTATGCCATTTTTTCAATATTGTCGAGCTCGTTAAACTTTCAGTCAGTTTAATTGGTTTTTTTATCTCTTTAGACGTTTTCAGTATGCCATCTTTTCAATATTGTCGAGATCGTTAAATTTTCAGTCAGTTTAATTGGTTTTTTATCTCTTTAGACGTTTTCAGTATGCCATCTTTTCAATATTGGCGAGCTCGTTAAATTTTCAGTCAGTTTAATTGGTTTTTTATCTCTTTAGACGTTTTCAGTATGCCATCTTTTCAATATTGTCGAGCTCGTTAAATTTTCAGAAGTTTAATTGGCTTTTTATCTCTTTAGACGTTTTCAGTATGCCATCTTTTCAATACTGTCGAGCTCGTTAAATTTTCAGTCAGTTTAATTGGCTTTTTATCTCTTTAGACGTTTTCAGTATGCCATCTTTTCAACATTGTCGATATCGTTAAATTTTCAGTCAGTTTAATTGGTTTTTTTAATCTCTTTAGACGTTTTCAGTATGCCATCTTTTCAATATTGTCGAGCTCGTTAAATTTTCAGAAGTTTATTTCTGCATGTGTGTAGTTTTCTCTTCTGGTATCTTTTAAGTTTCTTCTTTACATTTGGTTATTGGTGTAAATGAGATTGTGCTTTCAATAGAAGTTTTAATATGCATAAAAATAAACACATGTTTAACCCGCCTTGTTCCAACATCGAAGAAACAGCCTCACTTGTTCTTGAGATCTAAGATGTTGATGCTGTTTCTTCAACTGCATTAATTAAAAATAAAAATCTCGTAAAATGTTTTTTTTACGATTTGGTTGCCCAGGTTCTCTTTTTAGGGGAAAGAAGTCACTTTTGCTTCGCTCCCGAACAACATTTCCTGAAGAAGGCTCGTCGAACAAAAGCTATGCTCTTAATTTTGACTGTTTGATTAAATTTGATTATTTTGAACTATAGGCTATAGGTTTATACATTTGTGTATCAAAAGAATGACGAAGAAATATATTTCTTGTTTTATATTAGTACATACATGATAACAAAACATGAGTTAGTAAGAAAAAACATATACTAAGCCTAACTTAACGCAAAACATGACTTATTTTACCCCACGCATGTTTTAATACCCTGAAAAATTCACTTTTGTTGTTTTTTCTTCAACATTTTAGGAAGTTATTGCTGAAAATGTGCTCTATACAGTAGGTTAAAAACCTAATGTGTATTTCCATTTAGTTTTCTTTAAATCAAAAGTTTATCTGAACATATTCGAGCTTCTTTTGAGCGAGACACTTAATCGCTAGTATCTGTAATTTCAAAGTAGAAGTTGCACCTTATTTTGCATATAAAATGTTACATGGTGTCAATAATACATGCAATCGGCAATTCAGAATAAAAATATTATTTTCACATATGTTTAGGAATTTTCTAAAAAACCTGACCCATTTTACCCCTTGACCCATTTTACCCCACCTGACCCTATCTGTTATGTCACATAAATGATATATGGCATAATGTCGGGGATTTGGAGGCAAAAATAATTTGTTCAAACGATCCAGAATGTTTTTTTTTTTTTTAGTCTATTGGCGATCGTTTGTGGTGGAGGGGCAAGGTACATTGGCATCCTAAAAATTTCCACGCTTTTTTTGGAGGGTAGATGCAATTCATAAATGGTCGTAAGTAGTCTTAACCCTACACAGCATGATTTTTTGTTCTTTAAAAGACATGTATGTTTTTTAGTGTAATAAGAAAACATTGGATCACATTTTTGAAATATTAATTTTGAAGATAGTTGGTTATATTTGCATTAAAGATACCTAATACTTGCCTTTTATGCTTGAATTGCCTTATGCATGGTCATAAGGAAAAGTAGTCCATGTATCCAATTGGCAACGCTATGCAGTGTAGGGATATGTAATCGTTTTCAGTCAGTCATAGGTACAGTTGGATCTAGTCAATGCCATGTAAAAGCAGAGAATATCTTTATGGAATCAGCACCAAGTTGCACAATGCCTTGTAAACAGCTTGGGTTCATGGCTTTGTGGACTCCGCTCCGCACTCAACCCCTACCATCAGCTATATCAACTAAAATCTTGTCTGTACTGGTTATTTGACGTACCTTCAGCATTCAGCATTTGTGCTTTTCAACGTTATTTTATATGTTGTTATGGTATACGTCCAAAATGTCGCGGCCGAAATGTCGCGGGCCAAAATGTCGCGGCCAAAATGTCGCTGGGAAAAAATGTCGCGGGCCAAAATGTCGCGGGTCAAAATGTCGCCGGTCCGAAATGTCGCCGGTCCAAAATGTCGCGGTCTAAAATGTCGCTGGTCAAAATGTCGCCGGTCCAAAATGTCGCGGTTCAAAATGTCGCGAGCAAAAATGTCGAAGGTCCAAAATGTCGTGGGCCAAAATGTCGCCAGTCCAAAATGTCGTGTGTCCGAAATGTCGCCGGTCAAAAATGTCGCCGGTCAAAAATGTCGCGTGTCCAAAATGTCGCCGGTCAAAAATGTCGCGTGTCCAAAATGTCGCCGGTCAAAAATGTCGCGTGTTCAAAATGTTGTCGGTCCAAAATGTCGCGTGTCCAAAATGTCGCCGGTCAAAAATGTCGCGGGCAAAAATGTCGCCAGTTCAAATGTCGTCAGACAAAAATGTAGAAGATCCGACATTGATAGTACCAAAAATTAAATTATATGAAAATGCTGTTTTACACCAAATTAGCAAAAGATTGCTAATTGCTGTTGATGAACGTGTGCGTTAATGATAGAATGGACTAAAATTTTTGAAAAATACTAAAAAAAAAAAATTACCCTTTCGGCTTGTAACCGTTTCGAGCGTTTTCCAAGAAACAAATAGTTATCAAACAAGCGTCCGTTATTTATTTACAATAGCTCAGTTTCAGCGTGACTCGCTATTTACCAACTTAAAAACGAATAGATTAGCAGCTCAAGCCAAGTTTAATTGATATCGAAAGGAAAATTTATGTGTTAAAAAAGAAGTTGAAGAAATGTGAAATGAATAAGACAGATATACAATGTTTGACATTTGTTTTTGTTAAAATTTCTTACATGATCGAAAGCAAGTCTATATAATTTAAATGATAGAGGTGTTTTTATTTTCTTCTTCATAAAATGTGTAAAAGAAAGTATTGGATCAGTGAAAAATTGTCAATTTGGAAGAATTTACACGTTCTGATGTGTGCTGAATTCAATTTTATCGTTTATTTTTTTAAAGGAAAATGTGTAAGTGTGTATCTGCGTGACCCATTTTTTTGGGGCGACTCTACCACAAAACTTACTGCGTAAATTGGAATGAAATTCGGTACATACATATACCAACGAATATGTGGTTCAGTGCTGATTGGTTTTTGCCGCTAGTTCTTCCAAGTTTTTACATGCAAGAATGTAATGGAACGTTTTCAGCATAGCGTGATTACTATGTCTGAAGAAGGTTCAGACGAAATCAAATAAAAATTGGCCCATAGGAAGCCTTCAGAAGATACGCCACATCATCGAGGAAGCAGAGCAATTGAACTTTTTATTTTTCATTATTTGTGAGTGATGTATATCAAGAAGTAATGCAAGTATTCAGACAAAATTTTGTTTGTAGAAGAATCTTAAAGGTAGAGATGCTTATTCATTTCTGGCGTTAATCAGCTCAGACATAGTACTGTACCTTCGTTACAATCAGTATTTAAATGTGGAGTTGAATATAATACCATTTTTTCTCTTGAAATTTCACCTCCCCTTCCACCACTTAGTTGTTACAAAGAAAGCAATAATTACATGAACTAATTTGATTTCAAACGTCCCCAAATAACTCTTAAAGAAAATGTTCTAGAAGAAAATTGCCGGCTACGCGGTGATTAAACGGTATTCCGTTTTTGCAAAAGGAAAAAAAAAGCCTTTACAGCAAATTTATTTGTTTAATTTCTTTGTGTGAAAAAAAGAAATAATCCTAAATATACTTTAAAAAAACTAAAAAATACGCTTTTAGAGTAAATCAAATTCAAAAGAAGATTTTGAAAACTGTTGAATATCCGCTAAGTTTACTTGCACTTATAATATGCATTTTGTGGACGATCGATGCCCTACTCAGAACTAATGGCAAATGCACTTATTATACATCAACATGCAATATAGTTTAGCCTTTAGTAATAATAATGGTTTTTAACATATTACTTTTACGTTTGTAAAGAACGTGAATTTTATCTTTGACTCACAAGGGGACCTTACAGGTTATCACTCACCGATTTTGATGAGTTTTATATATTATGTAGAGGGACCCACCCTAAGTATTTTAGCAAAAATATATTCCTCAATGCGCCTTAGTTTTTGAGATATAACGATCCAAAGTTCAGCTCGAAGTTGTTACAGAGGTACGGTTGAGCAGTGGGCACAACAGCGGCCGTAGCCCAGTGAGCAAGGTCCCCCACTCCGACCGCTGGAGGTCTGGGGATCGAGTCCCGTGAATTAACAATATTAAAAATTGAAAAAAAAAAATTCTTTTCTAAATGAATAAATAAATAAAATAAAAATGAATAATTAAACGATTTTCCATTAACTATCGAATTTTTTTCGATATTAAAGAAAAAAAAAATACGTCACGGGACTCGATCCCAGGCCTCCAGCGGTCGAAGTGGGGGACCTTGCTCACTGGGCTACGGCCGCTGTTGTGACCACTGCTCAACCGTACCTCTATAATAACTTCGAGCTGAACTTTGGATCGTTATATCTCGGAAACTAAGGCGCATTGGGGCATATCCTTTTGCTAAAATACTTAGGGTGGGTCCCTCTACATAATATATAAAACTCATCAAAATCGGTGAGTGACAACCTGTAAGGTCCCCTTGTCAGAGTTACATACCTACAAACAAACAAACAAAAAACAAACAAACCCACATGTGAAACTAATAAAAGCGTATTAAAAAGGAAGAAATTTAGCGTCCCTGGGCCCTAAGTACAGCCCTGAATAAACTATGGCATTATTTTGGTACTTAAATAATTTAAGCGTTAGAAGAAATCAATTTAGTTACATTTTTGTTAATAAATTAAGCTAATTTTCTAAACTGTTACGTTTAAAAAAAGTTACTAAACAGGTGTATTTATC